>JANSLP010000025.1:0-226029 GCA_029298735.1 Ophiostoma sp. CBS 140.51
CAACAGCCAGTCAAGTATAACGGACGACGAACGCCACAATATGGCATCACGAAACAACGGACCGCTCTCGGCCGGCCCATCACCACAACCTCAATCCTCGGGGAAAAGATCCGCCATTGTAAAAGATATAATATCGCAGAAACAAGCATCAAACAGAATTAAAGAGCATTATCGCAGCAAGCAAATAGAAACACCTCCCAATGTAGTCTAAAAAGTCTTGAGAAATCATCTAACCTCCTCATCCTCCATTCTTATCGTTGTTTACCTAAGCAAAGGTGGACACAGCAATGGCGACGGCCTGGCTGTCTGCGTGCGAGATCGAGACGGTCACCTCCTTGAGGTTTGCCGCCTTGGCTGCCGAAGCCGCCTCGCCATGGAGGTGGACGGTCGGGGCACCGGTATCGTCACGCAGCACCTCAATCTCCTTGAGCGGGGCACCGCCACCGCGGCTGGCGACACCCAGAGACTTGAAAATGGCCTCCTTGGCGGACCAGCGGCCAGCGAACGCAGCCTGGACGTTGGGGGTCGACGTGCAGTAGGCAATCTCGCGCTCGGTAAAGTTGCGCTCGAGGAAGGTGTCGTTCTCAATGTTGATGGACGAGATGTCCTCCAAGTCGATGCCGACCTTGTTGCTCGACGTCTGGATCTGCTGGGCGAGCACCTGCAGCTTCTCCAGCGTCGTCTTGGCCTTGGCGTCGGGCACCGTCTTGGTCGACAGCTGCATGAAATTGGCCGGGAACGTCAGCTCGGCCGTCTTCTTGTCCTTGCCGACGCGGGCATCGGGGTTCAGCAGCACCGATGGCAGCTGCTCATCCGTGTACGGCGCGTGCGTCTTGGCGACGAAGACCGAATTGTTGATCATGCCGTTGTGGAAGAAGCGGTAGGCCTTCTTCTGGCGAGCCTCGACCTTGACGCGGTAGGCATCAAACGTCGCCTCGTCCAGAGTGGCGTACAGGTACTTGGGATGGATACCAATGGCCTGGGCGCCCTTCTGGCCGAAACCGAACGACGTCACGGAGAAGGCCTTGATACCATCGGTTTGCAGGCTGCGGCTCGGGTACACAATGTAGTCGAACTTCTCCATAACCTCGTCGACGTTGTCGGCGTTGCGGTTGCCGGGCACAAGACCCGTGTTGAGCACCTGCAGACAGCCGTTCATCATCCAGGCACCAGCAGCACCCTTGGGGTGACCAGTGAGGTACTTCTGGAAGATACCCAGCACCGCGTTACCCTTGGTGCGGCCCAGGTGCGACAGCTGCTGGCAGATGACAGACGACTCGTTCTTGTCGTTGGCCTTGGTCGACGTGCCGTGGAAGGACGCGACGTCGAGGTCGTCAATCGTAAGACCCCACGTGGCAAGGGCACCGCGCAGAGGCGCAATGCTGTTGTTGCCCTTCCAGAAGTTGTTGCCCAGGCTGCGCAGGACATCCTTCTCCTGGCGGATAGCCTCCTTCTCAATGTGGTGGGCACGGTCGGCAAGGTACGCCTTCTCGTCGAAGGCAGCATCGGCCTCGGCCTTCATGGCAGCAACCTCGTCAGCCAGGAACTCCAGCTCCGACTCCTTCCACTGCGCAATCTGCTTCTTGCGAAGCTCAATCTGGCGGCGGCGGTACTTGATGTCGAGCAGCGGCGACGGGAACTTGCCAGCGTGCTCACGAGCGGTGGTCAGGACACCCATACCCGGAGCGGGCACCGAGCGGCCGATCTTGTCAGAGGCCGTCGTGGTCAGGGCCAGGACACCGTAGATGGGGACACCCATGTCGAGGGCCAGCTGGGCGGTCATGATGACCTGGACACCACTGCCCTGAGACTCCATGAAGCCGTTACGGGTGGTCGTGGTGGGACGCGACATCTCCTTAGGCGTGCGGCCGTGGGCAAACTCATCGACAGCGTTGCTGGTGGCCTTCATGTTGGCGAACTCGTACGAGCCCTCCTCACCAAAGTCGTCGAAACCACCGACAATGCAGACACGGGCCTTGCCCTCCATAATGGTCTCGTAACCAATGTCCACAGACTCGACGGCCGTCGCGCAGGCACCGACGGGGGTCTTGATCGGACCTGATGACGACAGCAGCAGCATGTTCACCCAGGCACTCATAGTGTTGATGAAAGACTCCTGCAGAATGTCATTCTGCAGCGGCTTGTCCAGGTAGCGGTCACGGTGCATGCCGCGCAGAGCACCCGCACCACCCATACCGGAACCAACACAGTTGCCGACCTCGGACACGTGCACGTACTTGTAGAACTCGTACGGGTCAGTGATACCAGAGGACAGGAGGGCCTCGGCAACGGAGACGAGAACGAAGAGGGCGACAGGGTCGACCTGCGAGATGATGTCCTCGGGCACACCGTAGCGCTTGGCGTCCCAGCCAGTGGGGATCTGGCCAGCGACGAGGCGGTCGAAGCGCAGAGCCTTGGGGATCCACAGGCCGGCGCCCTTCTTGAGACGGACGGTGTACTGGTCGCTGTCGGGCACCTCAAAGATCTCGACCTTGTCGCCGTGCTCGCGCTTGAACTCCTCGGCGGTCTCCTTGGAGGCCTCGAAGGGCTCAAGGTCCTCCTCGATAACGACCTCATGCAGCAGCTGCTTCTTGTTGGGGTCGTAGCCATCAAACAGCTCAGGCTCGATCAGACGGATACCAGAGTGCTCGAGGATGAACTTCTCGTACTTGGTCTTGATGTCCTTGTCGTCAACCGGGTCGCCCGACTTGGCATCCACCCAGCCCGAGTACGGCTTGCCCTTGATGGGGCCGTTGAAGTTCTTGATCAGGCCCATGATCCAGGCCATCTCAACACAACCCTCCAGCGAGAACTCGCCGTAGGCCTCCATCTCCCAGCGAGTACGCGAGTTACCCCAGGGGCCGACCTCGGCGAAACCAGTGACGACGACGACCTTGTCGAGATCAACCATGCCCTTGAGGTTGGCATTGAGGGGCTCGATGTCCTTCTTCCAGTCGGGGAAGTCGGGGAACTCGAACTTGATGTTGGCACGCGGCTCAATGACCTTCTTCTTGTAAAGGGTCTCGGACTTCTCTCCGTTGATAATCTTGTTCTCAATGGCAGTCTCCTTGGTGACCTCCTTGCGGATCTCGCTGGTCTCGGTGATCTCCTTGCGCAGCTTAGTGAGGACCTCGTTGAGGTTGGGGATGAACTGCAGGCCGCCGTTGAGGTCGGCCATGACGGGCTCGTTTTGGCACAGGTCAACAATGGTGGGGGACATGAGACCCAGCAGGTTGAAGGCCATCTCCTGCTGCGAGAAGGTGCGCACACCGAAACGCTCGACACCCTCGGCGACGATGTTGTTGCCAGACATCAGACCAGTACCACGGGTCCAGCCGATGACGGCACCGCACACCGACAGGTAGTCAGACCAGTCCTCGGCGTGCCAACGGTTGAAGAGGGTCTCGAGACCAAGCTTGGACTCGGAGTACAGACCGTCGTTACCAAAGGTACCGTGGTTGGGCGACAGGGGAAGAATGACCTGGGCAGGGCGAGTGGTGAAGCCACGAGTGGCCTTCTCGGTCTTGACAGCACCAAGGAGACGGATGAGGTTGGTCAACATGATGCGGTGAGCCAGCTCGGACTTGGAGTCGACACCATCAATCTGGCGGCCGTTCTCCGAAATGGCAGCGAAGGGGACAATATAGTCCAGGTCCCAGCCGAGGCCGTTCTTGGGATCGTAGATGTACTGGACAAGAGCCTCGACATCCTGCTTGCTGCCCTGGTTGAAGGGGACGACAACAAGCTGAGAGTCGCGCGAGCCGTGGCGGGCATACATGGCCTGGTAGTACTCAGTCACCTCACGAGAGTAGCGGCTCGTCGTGACAATGACGTGGGCACCACCGGAGATGAGGCCCTGGAGGATGTCGGCACCAATGGAGCCAGCGCCAGCGCCCGTCATCAGAGCGTACTTGCCCTGGAAGCTGACACCCGAGGCGGCAGCTTCACGCAGGCAGTCCAGGTACAGACCGGTCAGCTTCTTGCTGTAGTCCCAGCCGCTCATGGACTGGCTGCGCAGATGCAAGAAGGGGATGGTGTCGACCTTGGCCTTGGGCGTGCCGTTGGGCTTGGAGCTCAGCGACTTCTTGGCGGCGCCGTTGGCCGAGATGATCTGGCTCTCGTTCATCTCGAGCGAGCGGAGGAGCTCACCGTACAGCTGCTTGAACTCGAGCTGCGAGGTTTTGGAGACCTTGTGCTGCTGCTTCATCAGCTTGTACAGACGGGACAGGCCAGTCTGGACCTTGGCACGAGTGCCGTACTCGGTGATCTTGCCACCGGCCGACATCTGCTGGACGTAGTGCTCAAGCTTGCGGCAGCTAGCACGCGGGACTTCCTCGTAGTTGAGGACACCACGGGCGTCGACAGTGGTCCGTGGGCCAGTGGGCATGGCGACATCCTTGTAAACGGGCGCGACGTTGAGCACGTCTTTGCAGTTCTCGATGAGCTGGGCGCCGAGCTCCTTGGCGAGCTTGTAGGTCTCGCCGCGCTCAGTCGGGCAGTTGTCGATGTGGTACTGCATGAACTCGAGCAGGGTGGGGTTGGAGCGGTTCATGATGCGGATGCACTGGCTGACAATCTCACGGTCGACAGCCTGCAGGCGACCGAAGATGATGTCGTAGTACATGCTGAGGGCGTCCTGGCGCGCCCAGTTCCACGACGAGTCGTACACTCTTGCCTTGAGGGCGCTGAAGGAGGGCTCGATACCGGCAGCGTAGAAGTCGCCGTGCTCAGCATTCCACAGGTCGAGCTGGCTCTGGAGGACCTTGGACGACTCTTGCGAGGTCTGGAAGGCCTTGTCACCGGCACGCAGATCCATCTTCAAGTAGCGGGCCAGCAGCTCCAGCTGCTGCTTGAAGAGGGCGCGCTGGTCCTTGGTCAGAGCGTCCAGGGCAGCAGGGTCCATCATCATACCACCACCACCGCCGCCAGCGTCGCTGCCAGCCGAGGCCGTCGTCAGGCTGATGCCTGCGTTGGCAGCGTACTTCTGGGTGACGTCGTCGAGGAAGGCTTTGGCATCAGACTCGGCACCAAGACGTGCAGGCGGCTCCATGGTGATAGCCAGCAGCAGCGCACCGTCCTGGCGACCAGACGCCAGACCCCACCGGGACTCGAGGTATTTGCGGGCAGCTGTGATGTTGAAGCCACCAGGCATCTTGGAGGAAATTAAGCGGGCAATAAGAGCCTGTGACTGCTTGCCCAGGTTGCCGTCGAAGGTGGCCTGCATAGCAGCTCCAAGCTCGTCGAGGGGAGTGTCTTCGGGCTTCTCGGGCGTAGAGCCGAACTCCTTGCCCAGGTCACCGAGGATCTCATTCTGGAGTGTAGATTTGCCTGATATGTTAGTGGGAGTTCTTTCATGTCATGGTCTTGCAAAGCACGACTCGATGTACTTACCGCCAACAAGGTCCTTGATGGCCTTGCTAATAGGCACTTCGAGGAAGGGCTTCTTCAGCTTCTGTGCAATAAGAGCGCGGACGATCTCAAGAGCCTGCACCGGTGCGTCGGGAACCTGTGCGGCCGGGCCAGCGCTGGGAGCTGGTGCAGCGGCAACAGGGGCAGCGGCAGGAGCACCAGCAGCCGGTGCAGCACCGCTCGAGCTGGCCTCCGGCGTCGGCTCGGGCTCCTCCTCGATCGGGTCGACATCGTAGTAGATCTCCTTGGCGTCCTTGTTGTAGCAAAGAATCTGTCTCTGAACGGACTTGGCCGCATCATAGGCCTCGTATTTTGACGCCAGAGTGCGCTTGGCCATCACGCCGAGGGTGTCTGCAGGGCCGATTTCGACAATGCGCTCGGCGGTCTTCTCAGCGAGGAAGACATCTTGTGTTTCAATCCACCGCACAGGCGAAGCAAACTGGTAAGCAAGAAGCTCGACCAGCAGCGTGTGCGCGAGCTCCTGCTCGATCTCGGGGCGCATGGTGGCGGTTGGAAGAGGGATGCCGGGTCGAGAAAAGTCGTGGAGAAGAAGGAGGTAGTCGGAAATAGTTCTCTCGACGAGGTTGAACGTCGAGAAAAAAAAGTGTAGGAGAAAAGCTCCTGAAGTGAAGCTTTTGGGTATCTCTAGAAAAAAGTGGTGATAAAAGGAAATCGCAACGAAGACGGGGCGTGCGAAGTCAAGGCCAAAGAAAGTGACCGAGAATAGATGTGATTAAAAGGGAGAATGGCAGAATGGGAGAGAAAGAAGAGAAAAACTGAAGCACACGCGAGAGACGCGGAGTACGACAAGATGGGATGGAGGGGAGGGAGGGAGATGGAAGCGAAGAGTGAGGACTGAAGAGAAAGGCGGATAGGAGAAGGCAGTCCAATGGCAGGCAGCTAGGGAAAGCTGTTGATCGTCGGGTAGATGGATGGAAAAAAAGGAAAGCGTGTTGGGGATGCCAAACGGGAACCGGCGGAAAGAGCTTAGGAAAAATGTACGACAGGTATGGCAGGAGAGACACAGGGGTGGCTCCGTGGCAACAGGCGATTTTAGGGGGCCAGACACAGCAAATAGAAGGAGCGAAGAAGGCAACGGTGTAATAAACGGTCTAGATGTGGTGGTGATGAAGAAGGCGCGAGCGTCACAAATTACAGCTAAATTACAGGAGGCTCGTTTTGGTAAGAGTAACCAGGAGCCGGCGAGTTGCAGTACCAGAAAAGACAAGAGCGACCAAGAGAAATAAAACTGGGCCTGGCAAGGGAGACCTGAAAAAAATGATGCCAAAAAGTCCAAAATAACCCCAAGGTAGCAATTGAGTTTGCTTTCTTCTGTTGAAGCTGCATCATACTTCCCAACCAAAATGGACAAACTTTACCAAAAGAGGACTAGCGACCATTTCATGTTGACCCCACTGTCAACGTTGAGCTGCAAGCCGAACAACCCCTGGCCAGTTGGAGGCGATAAGATAAGGGGCAGGGGAAACTTTTTTTTTGTTCTTGAGTGTTCTTTCCTTCGCCGCCGGTTGTGTAACTTGTACTTGTACCAGGACATGGCCGATCGCGCCTGCCATTGACAAGACACTTCATCATCGCGAGGCAAGCGCTTGGTTCTTCCCCTCCATGATGGCCGTTCGTTGGTTCCCAAAGAGCGTCACGTCTGTTCTTGCTGTTTTTGTACCGCATAGCCCTGTCGTAAAATTAATATGTTCTGCGTGGTTGGCGCAGTCCAGGCCTGCCCTCTGGGTTCCCTGAGTGACTGGCGCTAGTCGTTCGGGTTCCAACTGAGGTCCCGGGCGCAAACGGTGTAAGTACTGGTACATTCGGCTATTCGAGATACATAGATACAGAGATACACATATACACCGATACGCAGTTGCACTGCATCTCAAGGTTGTGAAGCGAAAAACCGTTGACAGCTCAACGCATCAACAACGCATCATCGCACCGGGAACGCAAGGCAATACGATTGTGCTCCTACGGGATGACCGGGATGGCAAGCGAACGGAGAGCCACGGTATTCAATAAGTGATCTTGTCCGCGATCAGTGATCATGTCCGGCACGAACGCAGCGGGTTCCAACAGCGAAGACCGCACCGCTGGGGATTTACCGCTCTCTGACCGTCTCCAAGACATGCATGGCCAGCCCGGCGCCTGTCTGAGCGAATTGGCGCACGCGAGATAAGATGACCTGCAGACGAGGCCGTGCTGACATGACAGGCAAGGCTGCGCTCGAGATGTGGCGTCAATCACAAGGGAGCAGAGGCAGGGCGATATCAGAACATCCCTCGACCAACAGACAAGGCTTGAGACATACGAAGAAATAAAAGACATCGAAGAGCGGGACTGTTGTAGCTGTGCACATATTTTCCAGACGCAGCCATCCGTATCCAAGACACAGAATGATGATGGATGAGACAGACAATATTGGGCAATAATGGCGACGTCTTGCCCACCTGCTGCTTGCCACCCTCCATCCAACACATTCCGAGTATTCGCCCGAGACGTTGAATTCTCGAATGCAGCCTCTTCGATTATCTATCTTTACTTATCCGGCTATCTATCTCGCTGTTGATTGTTGACGAGATGCAGTCTTTTCTGAGCGCCGGTTAACGCCTCGTACGAGCTTCGGGCTAACGAAGTACCAGTACTTCTGCAAGTCGTTGGGTGTCAGGGTGTGGAGCAAGTGGGCTGTCTCCCCAAACTTTTGGTGCCGCTCCCCTAACGCAAGTTACGTGTGGCCTTGGGGCCTTGGGGCAGGGGCGGAGCTCACTGGCAGCACACCGTCAAACAACAGAGACAACCAGGCAGATCACCTCGCATTCCGCTGGGGTCAGTGCTCAGTCGCAAAGGAAGGAGCAAAGGGGTGGTTTCTTTCTTTCTTTCCTCTTTCTTTGCGCAAGGGGTATGCTGTGCTGACCTGCCTTTCCTACCCACGCTACTACGCTGGAGAAGGAACGGAGGGTACCTAGAACAAGCATCCCACCTTGCCCACCGCCCAGCTGCGACCCCTTAAACGGGCCATGCACTAAGACTTCCCGCCATCGCTGCCGTGCCGACCTGCATTGAAGTACACTGTTACATGGAGTTGGAGGAGATGCGCCAGGCAAAAACTTTTTTTCTTGTTCCCCAACAAACGAGATTGCTGGGCGATTCGTACCTTCCCTGGTTGGTCCAATTTTTTTTTTGTTCGATGATGTTCCGTCCCTGTTGCAAAGGTTGCTGGTCGCTCCTTCCCCTGGCTGGCCTTGACAACAGCGCATTATTGGGGACCTTCCCATTTGCAGTCGTATTGGCTCCATTGGCCGCTCTTGCTGTAGTTAGTGGCCCCCCTTCTTGCCGTTCTTGAGGCAGTTCGGTCGATGCTGTTGGGAAAAGGCAAGCTCCAGATCTTTTGGCGTGTTGTGTCTTTTGTCTTTTTGTCTTTTTTTTTCTGTCCATCCACCCGAGGCCGCGAGAAGACGCCCCGTTGCCTGTTCACGCCAACACTGCATCCACCATCCGACCTATCTCATACTCTCATCCGCTTCTTCTTCGTTCCTGCTCTTCCCCTCCATTGCATTTTCCTGTCCTCACATCCTGCCAATTGCGAGCGCGACTGCTTTCCCACCGCCGCTTTTCTCCTTTCTCTCCATTCTCCTCCAAACTGAAGACTACAGCTTATTTTTTTGGCTCAACATCTCCTTTTTGAAGCTTCATTGTCTCTCTATTTCTCTTCTTGTATCCTTCTCTTCTACGCACGAGTCTTTGTCGTCTTTCCGAGCTCCCTCTTTGCTGAGCTGGAGTTGTCATAATCTGTGATGTGAGTTTGCTTCTAAAGCTTTTTGAGGCGGCATTGAGCGTCGCCTCCTTTTGCATCACGACCTTTACTAACTTTCCGCCAGTCTCCCAGAGCTCGATTTCTCTCCAATTGATACCCCCTTTTCTTCACCATGTACGGCACTGGCACAGGCCCGCAGACGGGCGTGTCGACCCCTCGCACCTCCAACTCTCTCCGGCCCTTGACCGTGTCCCATGGCTCGCTCGAGACCTCGTTCCTCGTGCCCACCAACCTGCACTACCATGCCTCCGAGCTGAAGGAGCGCTTCGCCGCCAGCTTACCAGCACCCACCGACGAGCTGGCCCAGGATGACGAGCCCTCGTCTGTCGCTGAGCTCGTGGCCCGCTTCATGGGCTTCGTGGCCAACGAGGTTGAGGAGGGTGAGGACGATGCTCAGGGCTCGTACGAGGAGGTGCTGAAGCTCATTCTTAACGAGTTTGAGCGTGCCTACCTCCGCGGCAACGAGGTCCACGTCCTCGCTGCCTCGCTGCCCGGCATTGACAGCAAGAAGTTGGTCGTCATTCGCAGCTACTACGCTGCGCGCGCCGTCTCCAACCGCACCATCCGCCCGCACATGCCCGCGCTCTTCCGCGCTGCTGAGGACTCATCCGCAAATCTGTACAACATCTTTGGCGGCCAGGGCAACATTGAGGAGTACTTTGAGGAGCTGCGCGAGCTGTTTGAGACCTACCCCACCTTTGTCGGCGACCTTATCGTCAATGCCGCCGAGCTGCTGCAGACTCTCTCCAAGCACTCGAGCGCCGACAAGCTGTTCGCCAAGGGCCTCGACGTCATGACCTGGCTGCGTCGCCCCGAGACCACCCCCGACACCGACTACCTCGTGTCAGCCCCTGTCAGCTTCCCCCTGATTGGTCTCGTCCAGCTCGCACACTACGCCGTCACCTGCAAGGTCCTGGGCATCCACCCCGGCCTGCTGCGTGAGCGGATACGTGGTGCTACTGGTCACTCACAGGGAATTGTCCTGGCTGCCGTGACCGCTGCTGCCGACTCGTGGGAATCGTTCACCGAGCTCGCCAAGTCGGCCCTCACCATTCTCTTCTGGATCGGCGCTCGCAGCCAGCAGACCTTCCCCCGCACCTCCCTCACACCCTCCATGCTCCAGGACTCGATCGACAACGGCGAGGGCACCCCGACGCCTATGCTGAGCATCCGTGACCTGTCCCAGGAGCAGGTCCAGAAGCACATTGATGCCACCAACCAGTACCTGCCCGTCGACCGCCACATTGCCATCTCGCTGATCAACAGCCCGCGTAACATGGTTGTCACTGGCCCGCCCATTTCTCTGTACGGTCTGAACCTGCAGCTGCGCAAGGTGAAGGCGCCCACTGGTCTGGACCAGACGCGCATTCCCCACACCGAGCGCAAGGTCCGCTTCGTCAACCGCTTCCTGCCCATCACGGCGCCCTTCCACAGCCCCTATCTCGAGAAGGCCACGGCTCTCATTGACGAGGACCTGGCCAGGATTGAGATTGACTCCGATGACCTTGGCATGGCCGTCTTTGACACCAACAGTGGCAAGGACCTGCGCGAGAGCGTCCAGGGCAACATTGTGCCCACGCTGATCCGCCTGATCACCCGCGACCCTGTCAACTGGGAGAAGGCCACTGCCTTCCCTGAGGCCACCCACGTCCTCGACTTCGGCCCCGGTGGTATATCTGGTCTTGGTATCCTCACCAGCCGCAACAAGGAGGGTACCGGTGTCCGTGTCATCCTGGCTGGCGCTGTCAGCGGCACTGTCACTGAGGTTGGCTACAAGCCTGAACTGTTTGACCGCGACGAGGAGAATGCTGTCAAGTATGCCATTGACTGGGTGCGTGAGTACGGCCCCCGTCTGATCAAGACCAAGAGCGGCCGCACCTACGTCGACACCAAGATGAGCCGGCTCCTCGGTGTGCCTCCCATCATGGTCGCTGGTATGACGCCCACGACCGTCCCCTGGGACTTTGTCGCTGCGTCCATGAACGCTGGCTACCACATCGAGCTTGGTGGCGGTGGTTACTACAACGCCAAGACTATGACGGACGCTCTGCTGAAGATTGAGGGTGCCATTCCTGCTGGCCGTGGTATCACCATCAACCTGATCTATGTCAACCCCCGTGCTATGGGCTGGCAGATTCCCCTGATTGGCCGTCTCCGTGCTGAAGGTGTGCCCATTGAGGGTCTCACCATTGGTGCTGGTGTTCCCTCGATTGAGGTTGCTCAGGAGTACATTGAAACTCTCGGCCTGAAGCACATTGCTTTCAAGCCCGGTTCGGTTGAGGCCATCCAGGCCGTTATCAACATTGCCAAGGCCAACCCCAAGTTCCCTGTCATTCTTCAGTGGACCGGTGGTCGTGGCGGTGGTCACCACTCCTTCGAGGACTTCCACCAGCCTATCCTGCAGATGTACAGCCGCATCCGCCGCTCCGAGAACATCATCCTCGTTGCGGGCAGTGGTTTCGGTGGTGCCGAGGACACCTACCCCTACATCACTGGTGAGTGGTCGAAGAAGTACGGCTACCCTCCCATGCCCTATGACGGCTGTCTCTTCGGTAGCCGCATGATGGTTGCCAAGGAGGCCCACACCAGCAAGAACGCCAAGCAGGCCATTGTCGATGCCCCCGGTGTCGAGGACAGCGAGTGGGAGAAGACCTATAAGGGCCCTGCTGGTGGTGTCATCACTGTCCGCTCCGAGATGGGCGAGCCCATCCACAAGTTGGCCACCCGTGGTGTGCGCTTCTGGTCCGAGATGGACCAGAAGATCTTCAGCCTACCCAAGGAGAAGCGTGTTGTCGAGCTCAAGAAGAACCGTGAGCACATTATCAAGAAGCTCAACGACGATTTCCAGAAGGTCTGGTTCGGCCGCAACAAGGCCGGCGAGACCGTCGACCTGGAGGACATGACCTACGCTGAGGTTGTGCGCCGCCTGGTTGAGCTTCTCTACGTCAAGCACGAGAAGCGCTGGATCGACCCCTCGTACACCAAGCTCGCTGGTGACTTCATCCACCGTGTTGAGGAGCGTTTCACCACTGACGCCAACCAGGCTTCGCGCCTGCAGAACTACTCTGACCTGGATGAGCCCTACTCTGGTGTCGAGCACATTCTCCAGCACTACCCTGATGCAGAGACCCAGATCATCAACGCCCAGGATGTTCAGCACTTCCTTATGCTCTGCCAGCGCCGTGGCCAGAAGCCGGTGACCTTCGTCCCCGCTCTGGACGAGAATTTTGAATTCTTTTTCAAGAAGGACTCTCTCTGGCAGTCTGAGGACCTGGAGGCCGTCATTGGCCAGGATGTTGGCCGTACCTGTATTCTGCAGGGCCCCGCCTCCGCCCGCTACTCCAAGGTTGTTGACGAGCCCATCCAGTCCATCCTCGACGGCATCCACGAGGCTCATATCGCCGGCCTCACCAAGGACGTCTACAAGGGCGACGCTTCCCAGATCCCCACCATTGAGTACTTTGGTGGCAAGCTTGTTGACACTGATGTTCCTCTCGACCTGGAGAGCGTGTCTGAGTCGTACGACGAGCACAAGAACATCTACCGCCTAGCCTACTCGCCTAACATCCCTCTGCCGAACACTGACGACTGGCTGACCCTGCTTGCCGGCAAGAACCACTCTTGGCGCCACGCCCTTCTGCTCTCGGACGTCCTGGTCCAGGGCAAGAAGTACCAGACGAACCCCATGAAGCGGGTGTTCGCTCCGGTGCGCGGCCTGTTTGTCGAGATCCGCAACCCCAACGACCCTGAGAAGACTGAGATTATTGTCAAGGAGCAGCCGCGCCAGAACCAGTACAAAGACGTCCTGCACGTTAAGCTGACTGGCAAGAACGAGATCCAGGTCAACGTCATCAAGCACTCGACTGCTCTTGGCAAGCCCGTCGACATGACTCTCAAGTTCATCTACCACCCCGAGGCTGGCTACGCCCCCATCCACGAGGTCATGGACGACCGCAACGACCGCATTAAGGAGTTTTACTGGCGCGTGTGGTTCGGCAACGAGCCCATTAACTTGGCCGCAGAGGTCACTGGCAAGTTCGACGGTGGCAAGGCTGTCATCACTGGCGAGGCCATCAACGACTTTGTCCACGCTGTTGGCAACACCGGCGAGGCTTTCGTCGACCGCCCTGGCAAGATTGTCTACGCTCCCATGGACTTTGCCATTGTTGTCGGCTGGAAGGCCATCACTAAGCCTATCTTCCCTCGCACCATTGACGGTGACCTGCTGAAGCTGGTGCATCTGTCCAACGAGTTCCGCATGCTCCCAGGTGCCGAGCCCCTCAAGAAGGGCGACGTTGTTTCGACCACGGCCCAGATCAACGCCGTCATCAACCAGGAGTCTGGCAAGATGGTTGAGGTCTGCGGCACCATTGTGCGCGATGGCGAGGCTGTCATGGAGGTCACCTCGCAGTTCCTGTACCGTGGTGAGTACAAAGACTACGAGAACACTTTCCAGCGCAAGGTGGAAACTCCCATGCAGGTCCACCTGGCCACCTCCAAGGACGTTGCTGTCCTGCGCTCCAAGCAGTGGTTCCTTCTGGACGACCAGCAGGACATTTCTCTGCTGGGCCAGACCCTCACCTTCCGTCTCCAGTCGCTGGTCCGCTTTAAGAACCAGACTGTCTTCAGCCACGTCGAGACCCGCGGCCAGGTCCTGCTGGAGCTGCCCACCAAGGAGGTTGTCCAGGTTGCCAGCGTCGAGTACGAGGCCGGTGTGTCCAACGGTAACCCGGTGATCGACTACCTCGAGCGCCACGGTTCGTCCATTGAGCAACCTATCAACTTTGAGAACCCCATCCCTCTTAGCGGCCGGACTCCCCTCCTTCTGCGCGCCCCTGCGTCGAACGAGACCTACGCTCGCGTGTCTGGCGACTACAACCCCATCCACGTCTCGCGCGTGTTTGCCAACTACGCCAACCTGCCCGGCACCATTACTCACGGCATGTACTCGAGCGCTGCTGTCCGCAGTCTGGTTGAGACGTGGGCTGCCGAGAACAACATTGGTCGCGTGCGTAGCTTCCACGCGTCGCTTGTCGGCATGGTTCTGCCCAACGACGATATTCACGTCAAGCTGCAGCACGTCGGCATGATTAGTGGTCGCAAGATCATCAAGGTTGAGGCCAGCAACAAGGAGACCGAGGAGAAGGTTCTGCTGGGTGAGGCCGAGATTGAGCAGCCTGTCACTGCGTACGTCTTCACGGGCCAGGGCTCGCAGGAGCAGGGCATGGGCATGGACCTGTACGGCAGCAGCGAGGTGGCCAAGAACGTTTGGGACCGCGCCGACAAGTACCTGATGGAGACGTACGGCTTTGCGATTACCAACATTGTCAAGAACAACCCCAAGGAGCTTACGATCCACTTCGGTGGTCCCCGTGGCAAGCTGATTCGCCAGAACTACATGGCGATGACTTTCGAGACGGTGATGGCGGATGGCTCGATCAAGTCAGAGCGCATCTTCAAGGACATCAACGAGACGACGTCGTCGTACACTTACCGGTCGCCGACTGGTCTGCTGTCGGCCACGCAGTTCACGCAGCCTGCCCTGACGCTCATGGAGAAGGCCAGCTTTGAGGACATGAAGGCCAAGGGTCTTGTGCCCCGCGACAGCACATTTGCCGGTCACTCTCTGGGTGAGTACTCGGCTCTGGCTGCTCTGGCCGATGTCATGCCGATCGAGTCGCTCGTGTCGGTCGTGTTCTACCGCGGTTTGACCATGCAGGTCGCCGTGGAGCGTGATGCCAGCGGCCGTTCCAACTACTCCATGTGCGCCGTCAACCCCAGCCGTATCTCCAAGACATTCAACGAGGAGGCCCTGCGCTTCGTTGTGAGCAGCATTGCTGAGGAGACGGGCTGGCTGTTGGAGATTGTCAACTTCAACATTGCCAACATGCAGTACGTGTGCGCCGGTGACCTGCGCGCGCTCGACACGCTTGCTGGCGTGACCAACTTCCTCAAGGTGCAGAAGATCGACATCGACCAGATGCGTGAGCAGCTCAAGATTGAGGAGGTGCGCGAGCACCTGAACGAGATCATCCGCGGCTGTGCCCAGGAGACGGAGAAGAAGCCCACTCCGCTGGAGCTGCAGCGCGGTTTTGCTACGATCCCGCTGCGGGGCATTGACGTGCCTTTCCACTCGACCTTCCTGCGGAGCGGTGTCAAGCCCTTCCGGTCGTTCCTGCTCAAGAAGATCAACAAGACGACGATTGACCCCGCCAAGCTAATTGGCAAATACATTCCCAACGTGACGGCCAAGCCGTTTGCGCTGACCAAGGAGTACTTTGAGGACGTCTACAAGCTCACCAACTCGCCGCGCATTGGCCACGTGCTGGCCAACTGGGACAAGTACCAGGAAGACGGTGTTGTCAATGGCGTCAACGGCACGAACGGCGCTGAGACCAACGGCTCCAACGGTGCCCAGGTCGAGACCGACTCGGACAGCGTCGAGGCTTAGGAGCACCTCACGAATCAACAGCACCGGCCTCTTCTTATCTGCACGAGGCCGCTGGCTGGGGGATGAAGAAGTCTTTTGAATGAAGCGAAGTATCTATTTTACAGGGTGTAGATGTTTTTATGTTTTCTGTGTTTGTTTGTCACTTTTGTTATTTCCGTTATTTTTTTGTTCGTCTTGCTTTGCCATTTTCTGTTTGCGGATTAACGAGTAGAATGTTTGCTAGTTTCTGTTTTTCATGGTTGTTTTTCATTTTCATGTTTCACACAAAACTATAGATATCTAATTAATAAAGAGAGAAGCTCAAAACTACGTTTAAAGAATGATCGTGACACAAAGTGAAGTGGAAGTGTGAAGTGAGGACAAGATGTTGAGAGTGAAGGAGTTCCTTTCACCATTCGATTCGGTCATGTGACTACGTGTCTCGGTCGGCTTCCGCCGCTAGCCGGTGCAACATCCCCTGCAAATGCACTGTGATGACGGCACTTTCCCCCACCAAACTCCCATTGAAAGAGCAGCTTCAAATCGACATTTCCAAAGACAGCAATTCGTCGGTGCGGACAAGTTCATCGCAACCGGCCGCAGGCAACAGTATGTTCAGTATTTTGCGGAGGAGAACGGAGCAGCCCCGGAGCGGAGGAGTGGGCGAGTGGACGAGAAGGAAAATAAAGAGTATAAAGTGAAGAAAAATGCTCCTAGTTATGGGCCTTTCTTGGACTGAATCCGCGTATGATTTGAGAAGGAGCGGACGAGTGACTAGTGCTGTCCCGCACCTGCTTTTAGTACAAAGCCAGCAGCAGACCTTCACCAGAAACAACGTCGCCTTGCTTTGATCGATTTCCTCGGTTTGCGAGTTTTCTTCTTTCCCATCAGATCGGTGATACAAGATAAAGCTTGTCCTCTCTCTGGCCAGACTGAATCTCAGAGAGCTTTATCAAACGCCTCCAACTGCACGAGGATAAAGCCTTGCTTGGCCCAGAAAGTCTGTCCCAATCCGCGCCGTTTCTTGTCACGGGTCTATTTTCAGCTCCCCCGCCAGCTCTGCCAGCTTGATAGCTATCGCCGACCTCATCGTCGTCGTCCTTATCTCTCGTTGTTCACATCAAACGCCACAGCTCTGTGTTGTTTGTGATACACCGTTCTTGTCACACATCGCTCTTTCCTCTTCTCTCTTTTTTTCCTTCCTTCCCATTTTATTCACTTTTTGAAATCGTCCCATTTTGTTTCTAAGCAAGGAAGGAACAACCTTTGGAGCGCATCACATATTTAAAGGGAAGGTACAGCTCGGACACAAGCTCCGTGCAGCTTGGGGAAAGAGTGACTGGCCGTTTCTCAACCATTTTTTGTCGTCATCGCTGTTGTGGTCGCGATCTTTCTCTCTCTCGGCTCTTAATAACCAAGAGGACGCCCTTCAACGCAACGAACCCCCTTTTGGCACGTCTCGTCCGCGTCGCCATCCACCTTTTGTCTTCGGGCGCTTTTATTTTTATTCTTTTTTGTTTGCATCATTGATACCCTACGGCACCTGTTTGCACTTATACCCGACGTCACATCGCGTATTTTGACCTCCAAACTTCAACAAGCTTCTCCAATCTCAACCCTCAATCTCTCAACCATTCGACCTTGACCTTCCACCTACACAACCATGGCAAACCAAATCTTCTTCGGCACCTTTGTCCACACGCCGGCATTGGACACGATCGAGTACCTGCACGATACCATCGTGGCAGTGGAGGCGACAGGCGTGATCTTGACAATCGAAGAGCTGCCTCCAATCGGCCGGCACAACCCGGCGGCGTGGATCCGCACAACGCTGATTCCGAGTCTCGGCTGGGCAGCCGACACCAAGATCACAGCGACACGGCCAGGCCAATTCTTCTTCCCAGGGTTTATCGGTAACTATGCCCCAGCCACGGCAGTTTTATTTTGTACACAGCTAACGTGATAGACACCCACCTCCACGCTTCCCAATATCCCAATGTCGGCATTTTTGGCAAGTCCACGCTGCTGGACTGGCTGAACAAATACACATTCCCGCTCGAGGCGTCCCTGTGCGACCTCGCCAAGGCCCGCCGCGTCTACGGCCGCTGCATCCGCAAAACACTGTCGCACGGCACCACAACTGCCGCTTACTACGCCACCGTCGACGTCCCCGCCACGAACCTGCTGGCCGATCTATGTCTACAGGCCGGGCAGCGCGCACTTGTCGGACGTGTCTGCATGGACCAGCATGCCTTCAGCCCAGACTACTACCGCGACGAGACACCCGAAGAGGCCGAGACGGCCACGCGCGCGTGTATGGACCACATTGCGCACATCGACCCGAACCACACACTGCTGCGTCCCGTCTTGACGCCTCGGTTTGCACCCAGCTGTACGGGCGACCTGCTGGGCCGGTTGGGCCGGCTGCATAAGGAGGGCAACTGGCCCATCCAGACGCACATTAGTGAGAACCGTAACGAGATTGCGCTCGTCAAAGACCTGTTTAAGGACATTGTGCCTCCCTCGGCTGGCGAGGAAGATGGCTTGCCCTCTTATGCAGGCGTTTACGATCATTTTGGCCTGCTCACACCGCAAACCATTCTGGCGCACGGCGTGCACCTGACCGAAGCCGAGGCCAGCCTGATCCGTGACCGCGGCAGCAAAGTCTCGCACTGCCCCTGCAGCAACAGTGCCATTACCTCGGGCGCGGCTCGTGTGCGCTGGCTGTTGGACCGCGGTATCGAGGTTGGTTTGGGTACGGACATGAGCGGCGGGTACTCGCCGAGCATTCTGGAGGCGGCGCGGCTGGCGAGTCTGGTTAGCCGCCACGTGGCCATGGGCGGTGACGATGCGGCCAAGCTGTCGGTGGAAGAGGTGTTGTTCCTGGGCACAGTCGGCGGCGCTCACGTCGTGGGCATGGGCGACCGTCTGGGAATGTTCCGCCCCGGATTTCTGTGGGACGCACAACTGATTGGCCTCGGCATGGTGGACGCCAACGGCAACACAGACGTGACGAGCGGGTTCGCCGACGAGACGACGGGAACTGAGGATGACCCGACTTTGGGTGTCGAGGACGGCAATGTGGACGTCTTTGGGTGGGAGACATGGGAGGACCGGATTGCCAAATGGCTGTTCAACGGCGACGACCGCAACACGAAGAAGGTCTGGGTCAATGGACGCCTAGTGCACGACCGAGCCGCCATCGCTGCACGGCAGCGGGCTGCGGCCAAGGCGGTGCCCGAGAACGCAATCTCGGCATAGAAGGTGGTGGCTGCGTTTATCATGGTGGGACTGGCGACTGTGTCGGCGCTGTTTACGCTGATTCTGTCGACGGTGCCCAAGATTGCCAAGTTGTTGGAGGAAGCCATAGCGGCGTCGTCGAATCGTTGAGATGGAGGCTCTTCCAGTTTTTGTTATATCGTGTCTCATGTCCCCTTCTGTCCTAGGATTTGTCTGGCGTCTTCTCTTGGAGTTCTTGTACGGTCATCACGTACATTATTATTGATTTCATGAATTTCTTCACGAACATGATGGCTCACTGTTGAAACAAGAAAATGTGAACAACATCAGGCAGCTGTTGCCTTGTGAGATGCATAAAACAGATGCTGTGAGAAAAGTTACTGAACTGTGTGGCATCTTACATAATCGACAAATACCTCCAAATATATTGTGTTCGATGGAGGCTAGTTTACCAATATCGGTTGACCCTTAATTCTTCCAGCCCAGCCCTTGGCCAGACCATGCCAAGCCAGGAGCTCCAGTTCGATACTGCAGTTCCAGCACTGGGTAGTCTGGGCATTGGATGGTCTGTTGCTGTTAAAACTTACGAGTACGCCATACTCTCCCATCAATTTATGTGAACAGTCGTGCTGTTGAGTTAAAGGCCCCACTTTTTCCTGGCATCTGCCGCCAAGTTCCGTGCCGGGCAGGCGAGATCCATGTGCTCGATCGGAGCGCTGTGATTGGCCCAAGATGCGCGTGTAAGTAGACGTCACCGAAGAGCATATGGCGACCGCGAGGTTCTGCGCCCTGGATTTCTGTAATCCCCTTTATGCGAGAGTGCCTTTAGTAACCTTTTTAGACTCTTTCTGGCTCTTGGCTCGTATCCCTTGCCTTCTCTGTTCCTGACTGTCTGACCGTCACTTCTTCCACGTGGGAACAGGCTTTCAGTTTGAGGATTGTATTTGCGAAAGTCAGGTACGAAGTAACAAAGTGCGACGTTCGACGTGGGTAGTATTTCCAGGCAATAGTCAAAAGGTGTACGAAACAATAAACTGAGAGTCCGTCCAAAAAGATGGGTAAAATACGACCAAAGCGTTCGCATGAACAAGAGTTACGCCACATCCCCTCAAGTCGGGTTTTTGTATTAAACATGTCGAATGTCGAGTGAGTGTGCCTCGAATGCCGTAAAAAAAAAAGAAAGAAATTTTGCTGCGGAAATAGAAAGTGGGCAGTGTCTCGCCTTGTCTCGGTGACTGGATTTGCTGTTGGCCGAATAGAATGAAAAGAAGAAATACTGTGACAGGTCACGGGAAAGGCAACAAGAATGATGATCAGAGGGAGGCAGAAAGAATAAGCAGAAAAATGACAGAAGCAGCAAAAGAAAACCAAACGACAGAATAAATCAATGGCATTATTTCAGCCTGCCACCATCACCACCTTCACAGTCATGAGATTCTTTGTCGTTTCATCAAAATGTAACCTCCTTGCCCAAAGAAGCGTAGATTCTTTCTTTCGCCGTATGCCTTTCCTCTTCAACAGCCTCCACCCATGACTGACCCCCTACCTTTACCAGTCTGCCGGCTACCGTCTGTGATCTTCGTTGGCCCCTCCACGGCGGCCCATGCAGGCACGTTCCTGACCGCCCTGGACACTATTCCCACCCTGTTTGTTCCTCCTTCGAGTTCCTTTCTCAGAACACCCCCACTCACATCAAGCTGTCACAAGCTATTATGTCCCAAACTCGTACGTATTCGTAGTTGTAGTCGTATGTACTCCTTCGCTTTCTCTCTACATACGAGGCTGGTTTGTTCGACTCCTTCAGTGCCCTTTCTCCGTTGTATTGCTTCCTTTTTCAAGCCCCTTCCCCATGCTTTTCGTCGTCACTTCAACATCGGCCACGAACAATGCCAGCCAATCCCTTGGCCTCGCACCTCTTCCAGGCTGCTACTCGTTGTTGGAGAGTACATGTACGTCTCAAACATTTGTTCCTACATCTTCTCTCCCCACTTACGTTTTCTTCTGTGTTTTTCGTGTCTCTTTTTCTATTTCGACATTCAACGACCCCCCAACACGCTATCCGGATTTTTGGGACTTTGCCTCCCACGCTCTTTTGCCCTATTTGATGATCATTGGCTGTTTTGCCAACCCAGCACCTTGAGCATGTTCTCATTCTCCGCCACATTTCGTAGTCTTGCAGTTCTTGCAGTGGCCGTTGCACTCGTCAGCCGTGGGCCTCTTTAGCTCGTTCTAGTCCTCTTTGGCTCTGACATGCGGCCTTTTGTCAGTGCTTTCACCACGCCCATACCCTTCCCACCCTGACGGTCCACCCGTTCGTCTTCATTTGTCTGTCTCTTTCCTGTAATAGTCTGTGGCCTGCCCACTCCCGTCATCTTTCCGACGGGCCCTTGCATCGGTGGCTGGCCTTTGGGTTTCTTTATTGTTTTCTCTCCTTCTTACTTTCATTTAATACATACATCCCCAGACCCAGTTCTTCAGTCCCTGCTGCATCCTTTTATACGACGACGGCTGGACATCACCATCGACAACCAACAGTCTACCTTCTACGATACGTCGCATACGTCGCACACGTCAGACGTCAGTGACACGAAAAAAGGACTGCCGATCAACAGCACGGACAAAAGTACATACCGACCGTTCAACGTCGATCAACATCCCTGCTCAGCAACATCGACCCTCACATTTGTCAAACAACATCTTCACTCCCGCCTGGTTACGCCTTTTTGTCTGCCGGGGACGACTCCCCTTAACAACACACGCACAAGATGGACATGCTTCCCGAGCCGGCCATGTCGGCGCGGCCGTCTGGCCGCACCTACGGCGGCAACCGGGCGTTTCACAATTATGGTAGCTCAGCTCTCCCACCCGTAATAAATAATTATATTGTTCACGCTCTAACCGTATAGCCAACGACTATTCACACATTGCCGACCCGGTTCTACGCCGCCGCCTCGCCCTCTCGGAAATCGACAAGGTCCCGCTCGGCCTCTACCATGTGCGCGCCGTCGCCGTTGCGGGTGTCGGTTTCTTTCTCGACTCGTACGACATCTTTGCCATTAGCATGGTCACCAACCTCTGGGGCCTGGTGTTTTGGGGCGGCGGTGATGCCAACGCTTCGGCAGCTGTGGAAGCGACAGCTGCTTCGTATGGCTACGGCAGCAACCACGGCACGCTGCCCGACCCGGTCAATCAGGCCGTTAAAGCGTCGACGAGTGCGGGCATCATTGTTGGCCAGCTGTTGTTTGGCTGGCTGGCCGATGTCATGGGCCGTCGCCGCGTCTATGGTATCGAGCTGGCAGTGATTGTGCTGGCCACACTGGGATGTGCACTCGCCAGTCCCAGCCCGGCCATGTCCTCGACAGGCCTCCTAGTCTTTTGGCGCGTCATCATGGGCGTCGGCATCGGCGGGGACTACCCGCTGTCTTCCGTCATTACATCTGAATTTGCACCAACACGCTGGCGCGGTGCCATGGTAGCCTCTGTCTTTTCCATGCAAGGGTTTGGCCAGTTGTTGAGCGCCATTGTCGCCCTCGTTGTCACGGCCGCCTTCCGGTCCGAGTTTATCGGCATATCGAGTGCGGCACAATGTGGCCCCAGTTGCCGGACGGCTGCTGACCGTTGCTGGCGTATCATTATCGGGTTTGGTGCCCTCCCGGCCTGCTTTGCTTTGTATTACCGCATCACCATCCCCGAGACGCCCCGCTATACCTTTGACGTAGCCCACGACGTCGAAAAGGCCGACGCCGACATCCGTGCGTACATGGCCAGCGAGCGCCAGGGCACCGTGGACCCAGTCGTCCAAGCCCGCCTCAAACGCCTGGCCGGCCCGGCTCTTGCTTCGGGTCCGTCCGCGACAGTGCCACCGGCCTCGTGGCACGACCTGCGGACCTACTTTTTGGGCCGGGGCAACCTGGGCCACCTGAAAGTTTTGCTGGGCACCATGTTTTCATGGTTTTTCTTGGATCTGGCGTTCTACGGCCTGGCCCTCAACAATGCCGTTGTGCTCGAGGCCATTGGCTACTCCAAGGGGGCCAACCTCTACTCAGTCTTATACAAGTGAGTCCTTACCGCACCCACTCATTTTTACATGTCTCCTCTAACAGTGTAGCAACGCCGTCGGCACAATTATATTGGCCTGCGCTGGCAGTCTGCCCGGCTACTGGACAGCCGTCTTGACGATTGACACGATTGGCCGCAAACCGCTGCAGGTCGGCGGCTTCCTTGTCCTCACCATTCTGTTCTGTGTCATGGGCTTCGCCTTCCACCGTCTCAGCGAGACAGCCATGCTCGCTCTCTATGTCGTGGCCCAGTTCTTCTTTAACTGGGGACCCAACACGACCACATTTGTCATCCCTGGCGAGTGTTTTCCTACGAGATACCGTTCCACGGGTCATGGCATCTCCGCCGCCATGGGCAAGATTGGTGCCATTCTTGCCCAAGTCATCAGTATCCCGATCCTGAGTCGTGATGCACCGCCCAACTGCTCGACCAGCGGCGGCTCTACGACGACAAGCTGCTCGCCCTGGCTCAACCGCTTGATGCAAATCTTTGCGCTTTTTATGCTCTTCGGCACACTCATCTCGCTCTTTTGCATCCCCGAGACAAAAGGTGTCACACTCGAAGAGCTGTCGGGCGAGGCTCCCACATCCTATAATGCCGGCCGCAACGGCAGTATTGGCGGTGGTGGTGGTGGAGGCGGTGCAAGACGGAGAAAAAACCGTCACAAATCTACCGAAGAGAACAACAATGGCGGGAATGGTGCCACTGCTTCCTCCTCGTCATCTCTATCCAGAGTCTTCCAAGACCCGTTGCACTGGAACCCTTTCGCTGGTGGCCAGCCTGCTGGGTTCTTGTATCCTCGCATGAGCGCCCGTCGCTACCGTCGTCGACGCTTCTTTGGCCGTCTTGGAATTAGCAGTGGCGGTGGCGGTCCTGCTCGTGGCGGATCCGGTGCCGGGAACCGTAATTATGGTCCTGGCGAACTCGGCGACGACTATGTCAATGACGACGATACTCGCATTGATATCATGACGAGTCCGGAGTTGGCGGCCCAGAGAGAAGCCGCACGAAACAAAAAGGGCAATAAAAAGGCAAACTCATCATCATCTACACCGAATGACCACAATACACCCTCACGCTCTCATAGTGGCCGCCATCTTCTCAGCCGTGGCGGTACCTCCAGCCGGAATCACAATCGGGACTCGGCTGCATCGACAGCTACAATCACTACTGCCAGCAACACATTTTATGGCGGCGGCAGTGGGACCGGCAACAGCAGCATCAAAGCGGCTTCCAACAGCAGTCATGACAGTGGCGAAGCAGGTGACAGACCCAACAGCCGCCGCGGCCGTCGGTCTGTACATCCTGCGTTTGTCAACAACACCAGTCTCCCAGAAGACGACGGGGAAGTGCCCATTGGCGGTTTGGCTCACCCACCACGCACAGCGGGCCAACGCCATGCAAGAGGCGCGACAACCAGTGATGATATGTCGTCAGACACTGGCGGCCTTGGTTACGGCGGTGTTGGCGTTTTTCCCGGATGGGGTGCTGGCTGGGGCCGCATCGACCGGTCCAATATTGGTCAGGCGACGGCCGACAGTACGCTCGATGACATACGCTTGCATGATGTTGGTCAGTTGCTGCGGTGAATCGCATTTGACTTTCATTTGTAACCATATACTTCTTACTTCGTTCACATATTCTGTTTGTCTATAATTATGCATTGTACATATGATCACGGCCGGACACATCGGAGATTCTCTTAGAAATTAGATATAAACTATTTTTGATACCACAATCCATATCCATCCTTGTAGAGGACACAGGACTGATTTTTTCATATACATACATGATAGTAGAATAGCATAAAGCGTAAGTAGTTATTGACAAGATGACTGTATTCATGATATAAAAAGCCTAGAAAAAGAAATGCTCGCCCAAGGGGTTATCGTACAATAAAATGCAACAGATATGTATGGAATAAAAACAGACAACAATGAGAAAGGAAATGAAAACAAGCAGTGTAGTGTTAGAACTTATGAGAAACAGACAAAAAAACAAAGGAAATGGTTGTCGTTAAAAAGAACCTTAAAAGGAAAAGGGCCGTTGTACTGGCGTCAGTTTTGGGTTCACACACTCCTCCACCTTACTCCTCCACCTTCTCTCGCTTATCCACCACCTGCTTCAATACCTGCAACTTCTCTTCCGTCACGCGGATGGCCTCACGGATCTCCCGGTCGTCCATCCGCTCTTCGCGCAGCTTGTCCTCCACCGTTCGTGGCTCGACTGCTCGTTTTTGCGACGAGCTGCCGCTCTTGCTGCCACCGCCACGACTGCTGCTGCTGCCAGCACGGCTGCCGACGGGCCCACCGACAACGCCGCCGCCGTCCATCATTCGGTCAAGTCCGACTCGCTCCTCGAGCCAGTCCCACAGATCGCTCTCCTCGCGGTGCCACATCTCTTCGTACGCGGCCAGTCGGTCTGGGTAGCCCACGCCGCGACGCAGACCTACACCACCGGCACCGCCGCCGTTGTTGCCATTCGATCCGAACCGGAACCATGACGCCACCAGCAGCCCAACCAGCAGGCCGTACATGACGTTGCCCGTCAGGAGCGGCTTGACGATATCGACAGCCGGGCCCAGGATGCCGTGCACGGGTTCCAGCAAACCCCAGTCGGACTTGGCCGAGGGTTTGGGCTTGCTGCGCTCCGAGTCGCTCGTGGGACCCGACGCCGACGCGCCGGCCTTGCCCTTACGGCCCTTCTTGCCGGCTTTTCCGCCTTTACCACCATTGGCCCCGCCGTTGGAGCCCGTGCCCGCGCGGGGGCGCGCCGAGACGGCCTCCTTGAGGCCGGCCAAGAGGTCGCGGCCGTACTGGGCCTGGCCGTCGTTGGCTGCCTTCTCAATGGGCACCTTTAGCCAGCTCTTGCCGGACCACTCTGTCGTGCACGTCATTTGCATGCGGGTACCGTTGCCCTCGGCCCACGACAGGCAGTAGTTGGTCTTGACGGTAAACACGTTTCCGCTCGGCACGTCTGGGTTTTGCGTGGAGCAGACAATGTGAATGGCCTTTTCAAAGTCGAGAGCCTCGACCTGTTCAGTCACAATACACTTGGTCTGCCTGGGACCGATCGAGGCGTTGAGCGGCTTAATGTACGAAAATGTGCGAGACTTGTTGTCCGGGCCCAGACCCTTCTTGTCCGGCATCTGGATATCGAAGCACTTTTGGTCGTTGCTCAGCCACTTAGGCATAAACGTGACCGACGTGCTGCCAAAGATGTAGCTAAACACCTTGCCCAGCGGTGCAGGGATCACTTCGTCAATGAGACCCTTGTCATAGTGGGAGTCGGCATTGCCGCAGTCAGTAGGTGCGTGCGTGGCAGGGCCGGGGAAGTCGCCGCCCGCTGCTGCTGCCGGTGCATCCTTGGGCTCGTCGGCGCCAGCACCATTGGCAGCGGCAACGGCAGCGGCACCAGACACCTTGCGTGTCACTGTGCGCTCGGCGTCGGCATCGGCTGCACCGCCATTCGTATCGGAGGCTTGCGTAACGTCATGTGCGTCGTCGTCTTCTGCATCTTCGTCATAAACATCGTTGGAGTCCTCGTCGCTGTCTTCCTCCGACTCGGAGTCGCTGCGGCTGCCGGTGGAGGCATCCTCGTCGCCCTCGTCAATCTTTTCTGTCTTGTCGCCGCCCGTCTCGTCAATGCGCACACCGTTCAATGAGCTCTGGAGACTGGGGTGGCCAAGCTTCCAGATCTTCACAATCAGGTCGTACGTCGAGTCACGGCTGGCGAAACTAGCAAAAATGTGCTTGGCGTGCAGAGTCGAAATCATCAAGCCGTTCTTGAAAACGAGCGCGGTACTGCGCTTCTCGACGGAAACAATCTCGTCAAAGCTCATGACAAGCGTCGTCACCCAGCCGAGAATGTTGCTGCTGAAGCACAGATGGCCTTCGGACACATACAGACGACCGTGGGCAAGAATCTCACGCTGAAGAGCGCAGCTGTAATCCTCAATCAAGTAGTCGTCATCCGGCACGCTCTTAAAGAAGCTATGGAAGTCCCGGTTGCGCTTCTTACTGGCGACGGCAAATCCAGTAAGCTTGGGCGTGCTGCCAGCATGAGCTGGGTGTGCGAGCGAGTGATTGGCTGCTGCAATGGCCGCGGCAATGGTGCCACCGGACACGGCCGAGCTGCCGCGGTGTCTCCGGCGCCCAATAGCACTTCTTATGCTACCGGTGCGCTGGACGGCACCGGGTTCCTTGTCGCCGTACAGGCTGGCAGTGGGTGGTGTACGGTCGCCGTGCGCAAAGTCTGAAACAGACCCTGGCCGCCCGCTGTGGCCTGCATCGCTGCCGTGGTCTGCGTAGTCGGATGTTGAGTGGAAGTGAGAGCTGTCGGCGGGTGCCGACTCGGACCGGTGTCTGGATTCGGACGACACCTCAGACACGTGCTGTGCGTGCAGGACTGGTGAGTTGGCCATGCCGGAGTTGTTTGCTGAGTTGGAGGCAGAGCTGTTGTTGCTCTTGGGCTGCTCAGCAATGCCCAATTGACTCAGACTCAAATCGCCCATGCCAAGTGTCTTGACGGCAGGTTCCTTAGAGCCCGAGGATACGGACGGAACGAGGGATGCGCCGAGCGAGGACTCGACTTCAACCTCGTTGTCGTGGTCTTCGTCGGTGCCAACTGTCGATACAGTCACGCTCGACCCGGTCTTGTCGTCCTGGTCTTTGCCGCCGGTCTTTTTGCTGCTATTGCTCCAGGGAGCTGTGAGGTTGGTGCTGGCGATAGTGTTGCCGAGACTGTTGGTCGCGTTGCTCAGGCTGTTCGTCGCGTTTTGCGCAGCAGAGAAAACAGAAGAGAAGAAACCGCTGGCGGAGGGGGTGACAGCGCCGCTTTCGGGTGTAGGTGTAAGGGGTGCGAGGGTAAAGTTGGAGAGTTTGCTAGGTACAAGAGAAGCTGATCCGGCACGGCTTCGTCTTTGTGCAATCATGCTATGATTGACAGACGCAGGCGAGGACCCATTGGAGTGGCCCGCGGGGCTGTAGTTGATTGTGTCAGGGGACGCAGTGACGGCTGTTCGAGGGCGAACAATGGTGTTCGGATGGCTCGGGTCAGTCGGAGTCGGGGGAGTATTGACAATGACCGGCGTCGCTTTCTCGTTGGCGGGCGGTGTTTCCGGGCGAGCAGTTGTATCGACCTTTTGGCCTCGAGAGAGACGGCGGAAGCGCTCGTTGGGAGTGACTTTGGAAGTGTCGGGTTGATGTTGCGCGCCTTCAGTCGCGTCGTGGGAGGAGGAGGGTGGCGTCGAGGAAGAGGAGCTGTCGGCAACGGTGATGGAGGGGAACGACTGGGTCCGTAAACTGGGCGCGGCTGAGTCGGAGCTTTTGCTGCTCTGTTCAACTGTGTCGGCCTTGGTGAGATCGACAGGGCGCTGTCGCTCAGGGCTGTGGCTGTCGGTGCTGGCGATGCTAGCGGCCGGGCTCTTCTTGGACTTGAAGACACTGCGAAAACGGCCGACTGGTGAAGCCGAACGGCGATTCTTGGACGATGGTGGCACCAGGCCCGTCTTGCTTGAAGATATCGGAAGTGTGTAATCCAGCGTGCCGGAGTCGGTCGTTTCTAGTGGGAGAGTAGATGTGCGCGCAAAAGGATCGTTGTCGTCGTCTGGCGTGCGGATGTCTTGGAGGTGGTCGGCCTGGACTAGTGGCGATGACGTTGTGAGGTAGCCAATCTGGGATGGATGGGTTGAGAGGCTGGCCTTGGGGCGCGGCGGACTTTGGGGCGAATGTTAGATGTTATGTATGTCGTAGCGAAATGGTAAATGCCAAAATGAGGTAATAAAGTCGCTCGGAAACAATGCGTATATGTGAGGGAGAAACAGAAACCCAAATTGGATTGAGGATGAGAGGACACGGGAAGGGAGCGGGACGGAAGAAAAAAAGCTGGGATTGGGAGTGTCGGGAAAATAAGCAGAAGCCTGCTGGGTGGCATCAATTGACCGCCTCTCAGCAGCCAGCTTGGCAAAATGAGCAGGAAAATAGCAGGGAATCCAGGAACACAGTGAGGACAGGCCAAGCTAGGAAACTAGTACAAGCTTCCAAGACAGGCGGTCGTGACGCAGTTCAGGGCAAAGGCAAAAAGGCAAAGGATGAAGCTAGGGAATGGAGGCAAAGGTTGGCAAAGATGATTCAGCGACGGACGGCGGGAAACGATAGGGCAGCGGAGAGAGTTCAGAATACCAACGATGAAACGCATCAAGCAAACAAAGAGGCAGAAACACGATGCAGAAGATAGAGGATTGACGAGACAAAAAGGCGGAAAGGTGAAGTGACAGGTGAGAAGCGAGAGCATGGGAGCATAGGAGCGGTGGAACAGTCGGCTGTCTTCAGCGCTACAGAATGGGGAACAGAGAGCGAGGCTCCACCATCTGTCCCACCGAGGGAGAGGGGGAAAGCGAAGGAAAGCGAAAAGCAAGGGAATGCGCTCGTGGACACGAACACGCGTATGAGAAGAAAAGAGTGCAGATTGCAGATTGCAAATTGGGGGTCACATAAAGACACAAAAGGACTAGAGAAAACCACAAGAAACATAAAAACACTCACAAGAGCTCGTCATCGGATCGACCACTGGCATCCTCCTCGTCAACCATATCGAGCAGGCCGTCGTCCTCGGCGGCGGTCGTCTGCTGGCTCAAGGTGGTTCGCCCGCGCGACGGCGGTGGCTGCGGCGGCGTATTTGAACTCGAGTCGTCGTCGGATGCTGGTTCTTTTGCCGATCGTCTCCAGCGCCGGATCGGCTTTGGTTTTGGGATCTTGCCGCGACCGATCGAGTTGGATCCGTTGCCTCCGTTGATGCTGTTGGCCGGGCTCGATTCCGTGGACACGTCCATGTGGCGCGTGGATGGCCGTCAGGTGGCCTGGGTGCGGTACTTATGCGAGGAGGCGGATGTCTCGTGTACGTCGATGTGTTTTTGTTTCTGCGTGCTGCCTACTTCTGGGGCTGTGAAGCTGGAACTGGAAATTGAAAAGCCAGACAGCTTGTGAGCTTCAAGCTCCGTCGTTATTCGTTCCTCGTTATGCGGGTTTGTTATGTCGGGCGTTCTGCCAACCAGCAACTGCAGTGTACGACGTATTGATTATTCGTAAACTGGGGCCCAGCAAACAGGGTTTGGTGCTCCCAGTAGCGGCGGAACGGCGCAATTGCAAAGGCCGTGAAGCGAGTGGGAAGCGTGGCAGCGTGGGTGACGACGGTGTCTGCGATTTTGTGACTTTCTGTCAGTGGCGCTTTTTGGCGTGCGTCGCTCTTTGTTTCCTTTTTGGTTTCTCTTCTGGTTTCCGTTTTGTCGATTGCGCAGTCGTACTTTTGGATTCTCCCCTCGTCAACGATCTCCCGCTTCTTCCGCGGGCCTTGTGGCTTCTCGGTCTTCTCTTCTGGTGTTTCTTAGTCTGTCTCGGCACTGGTCGTTCTCGTTTTCGCGCGTTTCAACGCCGTCGTAGGGCGGTCCGCAATCTGAAATCTGACCCCAGACCTTTTTTCTCTTTCTTAATTTGTCTTTTTTCTTTCGGTTGACGCCGTCAGACGGGATGTCTTTGGTTTGTTGATTTCCGGAAAAGAGGGTCGTCTTACTCGTGGCTGTATGTCCGTTCGGCGGTCCCAGTCCCTGATCTTCTCGTCTTTCTCTCGGATTGGGACTCGTTTTCGGATTCTTTTTGCTTTTCTTCGCTTGTCTACACACCGTTCGTTCGGTCGCCCGTGATCGCAATTTGCTGCTGCAGTAGTGGGTCGTGTTCGCTCGGCCGCGCAAGCTCACCCAGGCAGCTTGGTAAAAAGGCGTTAAAAAAGCGTAAAAAGAGACGTAAATAGTTCGGAGTAGAGCAAAAGGAGCAAGCTTAAAACGAGAAAACGTAAAAATAGCGAGTCAAAAGGGGCTCGTCAAAACAGGAGGTGGTCCAGACAGCGGCGCATCAGCAAAGGCTGGGCCGTTGTGGACTGCGAAACGTGGGGTCCCTACAAGGCGAGCGTTGAGCCGACGGAGAAAACCGAGGCCATGGGGGTTGTGGTGGTTGGTGGATGCCGTTGATGAATTGGAAGAATGAGAAGAGGTGAGAGAACAGAAAAGGGGGAAGAATTGAAGATGAGGCTCGAAACGAGTTTGAATCTACGATGCACCTTCCCTACAAGTAAAGTGTGCTCTGTGCCGCCAAGTCGCTCCTGCCCATTTACTCCCCCATTTCTACACGAATTAAACTTTGATATTACAGGCTGTTGCCCTTTTTGCCTCTCTAGGGTACGATCGTAGGCTGGTGGTCGGGAAGGTGCGACTCCAGCCTCTTGCCGTCTGCCGCCCTCCCTCGTTCTTTTCTCCCTCTTTTCCCCTCCGCTCCTCGATCATGGTCGCCCCTTCCCTGCCGAGCTTGTTCGTTCGTTCGCCCTCCAGAAAACACGATCAGGTAGACAGTTTACCACATTGCCCCTTCCTTGGTCGCTCTTGCCAAGCTGTGGGTCTGTGCAGCGATTACCCCGTGCGACGGCCTTTTGAACAGAAGGAAAGGGAAGGAGAAAGCCGTACGGAGGTACTCGTACTGCGCTGCAAGAGCTCCCCCCTGCTCGACGCCCGCTGAAACGTAGGATAGCAATATGCCAAGAAGAGCAGGTGCAGACCGTACCAAAAGTGTACCACCAATATCCTCGTCAGCCAGCCACTTCAAGGAAGGTGGCAGGCGAATGTGGGGTAGCCTTCGCACTGTCTGACTAGAGACTAATACGGCCAGCTGCACCGTATCAAGCCCGCCGACACACAGTACATACCTAGGCTAGCCTCTTATCGCCCGCAATCGGTCACACTCCACTTCAGTTCAACGATGACAGCGTCATTCTCGACCTTCGAGGACATCCACCACATCGACGACGCCGCATATTGTACGATAATAATACCGACACTGATACTGATACAGGAACCAGAACCTTCTTGGCGTCCATCTTCGAAAACAACCCTATTGATTGCCAGACCCCTACTGGCAAGCCTCAACGATGGAGGCTTCGCCACTGATCAAGGCGCACGACCACGCCCGCGAGGCATCTGCCGCGACACACACGGCCGACACTGTCGTCGCGGTCAACGAGCATGCCCTGGCAGCCGGGGAGTTTGCGACGGCAGCCCGGGACACCTCGAGCGTTGAAGCACTGCGCACACTGCGGCTGCTCGAGCAGCATCATCAACGGCTTTCGCAGCTGCTCCGATACTCGCTCGAACATCCACTTCCGGGCACCGCCTCCCAGCAGACTCAACAACAGAAATCCGATGGCGACTCCATCAACGAGAAGGAAGGAGGAGGAGGAGGGGCACAAAATACAGGAGATGGGAAGAACGTGACGGGCAGTGGAACGGCGGCCTCGACGACGACATCTGTGTCGGGCGTTGTCTCGCGCGGCGAGTTCGCCGGACGGACAGCTAGCGGTACTACCGAAGGCTTTGCTGGAGGTGACGGTGCTGTGGACAGTGCGGCTGGAAGTGCTGGTAAGGGCGGCGCATCGGCAGCAGCAGCGTCCATGTCAGCAACCGCCGCAGCGCATCAGGCCGGCGCCACTGCTATGGCCAGCATCCAGGGCGGAACCAACCGCCGCTACCCGCCGTCCCGCGAGCTGTCATCGTCCATTGCGAACAACTTGGCATCGGCGCGTGGCATCCGCGGCGGATCGGCTGCTTCTCGTCTCCAGCACCGTGGCCAGCCGGCCGCACCCAGTGTCTCCAACGACCAGGTGTCTGGCAGCCTCGAGACGTCGCCCGGCCGCAAAGAGGGTGGCGGATCACGTGCACAGATGCAGAGCGTGTTGCAACAGACGGCCAAGCCTAGTTGGGTGCCGCCGACGCCAGCACCTCAGCAGCCACAGATGTTTGTGGGCACTGAGACCGAAGAGGGCGAGGTCGGCTCCAAGGCTGATGAGGGCTTCTCGCGGTTCTACAACCGGTTCGGCAGCATCATCAACCGTCTTTCGGCGCCACTGGCCTTTGCAGGACTGCCTCTCATAACGGAAGAGGCGAACTCAAGTGATGCCGAGAGTGCTGCTGTCACGACTGCGGACACGCAGAGCCAGACCGGTGCACCGCGGCGGCCCGCCCATGTGCGTTCGTCGTCGCAGCTGTCCACATCGTCGGCCGCCGAGCCTGATCTCTCCCAAATCTATTCTCGTGCGGCTCTCCGTGCCCTCGGCCGCGACACGGCCGGCCACATGGGCAGCGCCAACGATTCCTTCTATGTCGTACCCAAGACGGGCCACACAGCTTCGTACGCCAACATTCTGAGCTTCGACCAAAAGGAAAAGCGGCGCCAGATGGCCGCGTCTCTGCATGGTGGCATGGATGAGATCCCCGAGCTGGCCGACGATGGCGACGACGATTTCGTCGATGCCAAGGAGCACCACCCACCGTCATCCTCCTCGCCATCTAGTAGTCGTACAACGTCTCGGGGTGGCAACCGCATGCACCAGATTAGCACAAAGTCGGGTGTAGCCGCCGTCGACCATTTGATCGAGGAGCTGTATACAGAGAACCAGGGTCTCAAGAACATGCTGGACAAGCTGAGCCAGCGGCTGCACACGTTCGAGGCGAGCGCGCAACAGTCGCACATGGCTCTGCAGGAAAGCATGCGGTTCATGCGACCAGGTTCGCCCAACAGCGGTGGCGGTGGGATTAGTTCGTCGACATCGTCTCTCACTCCGGCGGCCGCGGCAGCAGCTGCAGCTTCAGCCGCCGCCGCTGCCTCGCTCAAGGCCAACCGGGGAGCAGGTTCCCTCGACACGTCTGCCGACATTGACACTGCGTCTCTGGTTTTGAAGACAAAGGACTTGGAGGAAGAGCTGGCGCGTGCACTGCGGAGACTGGATGCTTCCGAGAAAGAAAGGGCACACCAGGAGAAGACGCTGCAAAAGTACAGGGAGAAATGGGAGAAGCTCCGTGCTGGAGCCAAGGCACGACGGGATGCCAATCCCAGTCCGTCTGGGCAGTGAAGAGGCTACAAGTTTAAAGTAGATCAAGACCCAAGAGGTAGATGAAAAGTGAATAAAATAACGAAGTCTTGATACCACAACAATGGTAGTTTTTATGAATCAAACTGGATATCTATCAAGATGGAGCAACGACGTAACTGTGAACCTAACCTGACCTAAACGCCTGCAAATAGTAACCATAAATACACATCCATAAGACTCTATGCCTTCATTATTGTCCCTCCGCTCTCTCTTCCAGTCTCCTTGCCTGTCTAAAGACAGTCGTCTTCGTCAGACCACCGCCAATTGAGCCAAACAGAGATGGCGCTATTTGCTGTTCTTGGGCTGCCGCCGCCCATGAACTCACACTCCTCAATGCCACAGCCAAAAATCCCAGCGTCTCGCGGTCCACATCAAACACTTCCCACCACGGACCGGACGCATCGGGCAGACGAGCACCGATATCGCGGGCTGCATTGTAGAAAGCGGCCAGGGCTAGCTCGTGCGGTTGGTGCGTGATGTACAGCAGCTGCGGCGACAACAGGGCCGTATTCAAGTATTGCATGGCGCGATGGGCAAGCTGCGACTCAGCCGGTGGGCCCATGTCGCCCAGAAAGCTGAGGGCCTGCAGATAGGTGATGGCCAGAGGGTGCGGCAGAGCGACGTGCGTCTCAAACGCGAGGGCGTCTAGCAGTCGTGTTTCGCACGCCAGGACATGTGTATGGAAGGCGGCGTACTCTGTGTCGGAGGAACGGTTCGACAAACTGTCGTTGTCGGCCCCCGAGACAGCCAGATAGTGGTAAACGTTGGCGACATCGCGAGCGGATCGTGGAATTGGCCCCGTTTTGGCCACTAGATAGACAGCCGCTGCCGACACGTGCCGGTAGTCGATCGCCCGGAACTCGTCAATGTCGAAGCCGGGTGCCTGCACCCAGTACCGCGCGAGCAGCACATTCGCCTGCGCCGTGGTCGATTGCGGCAATTCGAGGAGTAGACCGGCGGCCTGGGTCAAACGCTGCATCGCAAAGAAGACGGCGTCGAGGAGCTCGCTGGGCAGCGGGAGGGCGGCAGAACGGTCGCGGCAGCGTGCCAGCTGAGCGGCCGTAGCCAATGGGTTTGTCAAATGCGACATGGTGGCGCTTAATGCGGCGTGTCGCGACAGGATGTTGTGTCTGCCGTGTCTGTCGTGTCGTTTGGTGAAATGAGGTTGAATTTAGGTGGAGGCTGGCAAGGCTGTCATTTTACGCGGCTGCAAAATTTTAGCGCGGATTGGACCTCCTGCCAGCTGCGACGCGCTAACCACACTGTAAGTTGTTGTCATACGGAGCCTCGTCAACGGGACAGAGAAGAACGTCAAATCATTCAGTATTATTTTTGATTGAATTTTCTAAACTATTTTTTCTCATTCTGGTAAATTTGTGTAGTTTTACTCCGTATCCATAGGGCATAGGTTAAAACGGCGTCACGGGCCTTTGGAATTGCTTGCTCGAATAATATTTATCATACACACAAAATACTTTTAGCTTTAATATATTAACAACGTACTCCAACCACTCTCATATTCATCATATGGTATATGCATAACTCATCTAATGTACACACGGTCTTTGACCTTTTAATTCCAATTTAGCTTTTCATTTCACCCATCTCTTCTACACATTCTTCTCACGCGAACCGACAACACGCTCGAAGCTACCTAGCTCCATTGTGAACGAATGACGTCCGCCAGTCATGCTTCGTAGCCGCTGGTCGTATGCCAGCATCTCCTTGAGCGGGACCTTGGCGACAATCTCGAGGAGGCGTGTCACGCCGCGCTTGGCCTCACGCAGAGACTGGATAGAAATATACGGGTCGGGCGGTGCATAGACCTGTGAGAGATCGATAGGATCCTCACCTTCAGACAAAAAGCTCGACTTGCCGTCTGTTGAACCACCTTCTGACGAGCTCTCACGGACTTCGAGAACGAAACCACCACGCGAGCCAGTAATGTCCCGCTGGATGGCACCGGCACTGTCGTCGGGACAGGCAATATGCACGCTCATGACTGGCTCAAGAACGCCGACCTGGCCCTTGCTGTGTGCCCCTCTCAGAGCATTTCTCACACCATGCAGTGCCGCATTGACAATATGGCCATCAGTTCCAGGTCCACCATAGTCTGTCTCCGCGTTGAACACGACAGTTACCTTGCAGCTGTGCAGCGGCGAGCCGCGACGGGGGCCACGAGACATGGCACCGTAGGCACCGCTGAACAGCTGCCGGCTGACCATGTCGGCGTCAAAGGGCAAGTCGGCGTGCTCGCCGCCCTCTTCGCCGGCGCCGCCCTCGAAGCGGATGAAAAAGAAGTTGCCGTCCCGCTCAAAGTGGAACGTGGCCTCGCCAGGCTTCTCGGCATTGTGCTCTTCGCCTGCAGCCTCGACCGTTTCCATCACCTCGCCCTCCTCGATCCGCTCAACCTCCACGGTACAGGCCGCCATGCCCGACTTGTTGGCCACCACGCGATCATAGACATACCGCTTCGCACCCGTCGTCGCCGTCGTCAGGCACTCCTTGTAGTCCACCTGCACGTCACTAAACGACGCACTCACCTGGTACGTTGTGCGCAGCCGGTCAATGGCCACGTCCAGGTGCAGCTGGCCCATGCCGGACAGCACAAATGTATCCTCGGTGCCAGCCTCGTCGCCGCGGCTCCAGCGCAAACTTGGGTCTTCACGCGAGATTTTGTCGAGGGCGTCGGCGAGTTTCTTGGTTTCAGTCGGGCCGTACGCTTCAACGGACACGAAAGCCACCGCAGGGCCGACATCAGGTGGGCGGATCGTCATTGTGCGAAGTGTGCTAATGGACAGGCCGCCCTGCGATGAGTTGGGGAGAATGTGCAGTGTATCGCCTGTCCGTGCCGATTTGAGACCCGTGACAGCGCCGATCTGCCCCGGTGCCAGGTAGGGGATCTCACCGATCTTGGCGGCCGATACCTGGGCGATCTGGAACGGCTTCTCAAACTTGGCCAGGTTGGCGTTCCAGACCTGTGTGTTCTTGTGCAGCGAGCCATGGTAGACACGCACAAACGTCAACATGCCGTGCGTGCCTGGGAACAGGTTCGGGTCGTTGACGACCTTGAAAACAGACGCCAGTGCACCCGCCTTGGTTGAGTTTCCTGAGTGTGCTGGAGCTGCCTTGTGATGGCCCTTGTGTCCCTTTTTGCCTCCTTTGCCGCCCTTGGACTTCTCGACAAAATCGCCACTCAAAACCTCGCCTAGCATGTGCGTCTCCTTGCCGATGCGCACTTCGACGTCGTGCGTCTCTTGCGGGTTGGGTAGGTAGTCCACGACAGCGTCCAGCAACGGCTCCACGCCAATGTTGCGCAGACTCGAACCGGCAAATACAGGCACCACACCGCCATTGGCCGTCCGCACCACGCGCCGGATGCTTGCCTTGACAAGAGACGAGGGCAGGTCGGTTCCCTTTTCCGAAAAGGCCTCGACCAGCTCGTCATCATCTTCACACAAACGCTCAATCAATTTCACGCGTGCCGTCTCAATTTCCTCCCACAGGCCCTCGGTGGCTCGTAGTGTCTGCTCGGGAACGAGCGACAGCGATCCATTCGATGACCACCGCATTCCACGCTTCTCAATCACGTCCACAACGCCCTGGAACTCATCGCCGCGCTTGTCCCACAGCGGGATCTGGCACACCAAAGGCCAGGCATTGAGGCGCGAGGCGACATCCAAGACAGACCGCTGGAAGGATGCACCATCCCGGTCGAGCTTGTTCACAAATACAAGCCGCGGGATGCTGTGCTGCTGCGCTGAGGCCCAGACACGCTCTGTATGTGCCTCGACGCCCTTGACGGCGTCAATAATGCAGACGGCACCGTCGAGGACAGGCAGGCAGCGGTCGACCTCGAACCGAAAGTCCTGATGTCCCGGCGTATCAATCAGGTTGATCGTCTTGGGGGTCTGGCCTTGGGTCAAGTGCTGCTCCGGTGGCCAATTGAAGCTAATGGCTGCCGACTGGATGGTGATGCCGCGAGCCCGCTCCATTGGCAGGAAATCTGTGATGGTGTCACCATGGTCGACGTTGCCGAGATGCCTCGACACGCCACTGTAGTAGAGCATGCGCTCAGTTGTTGTTGTTTTGCCCTGATTCGATGTTAGACTGAATCTCATGAATTTCAATCATCTCAACCCTGCCCTATCGAAGCCCTCGAAACGTACCGCATCAACATGAGCAATGATGCCAATATTGCGAATGTCCGCCATTTGTGCGTCATGGTAGCTCTGAGTGGGTGGCACCACCGCTGACGAAGCAGCTCGTGAGAAGCTTAGGCTCAGCGTCAAGCATGTTGATCTTGGTCGCGATCTTGTCGATGTTGTCGTCCTTGTCGAAGACAGCTGTGCAAATAACCGCACGTGCCCCGTGCGGCATCGGGAGACCACTGTCCGAGCTGACATTGTGATCTTAAGACCTCGAGGACTGTCAGAGAGGTCAAACTAAGCTCAATTGACCCTTTTTAGTGTCCGTTGTTGCCGTTTCATGAATTTCGGATGAAGTTGAAAAGCTTCAAAGCTTCTGAGTGATAGTCACCTGACCTGTAACGGGGAAAAGGCGCTAAACCGCTTTCTGCCAGTTCTACAAGCAAGCTGGTTCGCTCCTGCTGTTTCTTGGCCCATGCTCCTCTGGCCCCACCAACGGCTCCACCCACAGCCACCGCTACCAAAGCCCACCTTCCCTCAACTAACAATGCTCGCCCGCCGCCGCTGCCTCCGAAGTGCGCTTAGCTCTCACTCGCTCCTGCCCTCTCACCACAAAGAAATATAGGAGCCTAGGTCACACGAAATTCGGCAAAATACGCACGACGTCAGCTCTCACGATACCGTCGTTTTGGCTGTCAACATCACCACCTGTCGACCTCTTTCGACCCAACGTCAATCCCTCGACCCTTCTGCCACCAGGCCGACCTCTTCGCAATCCAGGTACAGCGCTAGTAACGGCCAGGCACCCACCACCGGCTCCCCTGGTGCTGTCCTGCTGTTGATTGAGCCGATTCGGATTCCTCATCATTGACGATTTCCCTCAATTGGCGATAACCTCGAACACACCCTCCTCCTCTATCACATCCACCATGGACTACAGCGCCTCCATCCACCAGGACAGTGAGAACGCGGGCGGCGACCCGTGGGGTTCGCCCGAGGCCTCGCCGCGGCAGCCCCAACGCACTGGCGTGTTCGGCTCGGCCGCAGGCAGTGATCCGTCGCAGTCGCCTTACCAGCGGCCCTTTACGGCCTCGAGCAGCGGCCTGAGCGGCAGCGACGGCGGCGATTTCTTGGGCGGTGACCACGGCGGCGAGGACAGCGGCGGATTCGGTGCAGGTGCAGGCGATGCCGCAGACTATCGCCGGCCGGGTACGGCGAGCAGCACGCAGTCGACGTCTAATGCCGACAGTGTTTCGGAGGCGACGGCTGCCGGCGGCGCTGAAGACTATGCGTACGACCAGCAGCAGCAGCAGCAGCAGCAGCAAGGGTACGGCCAGCAGGGTCAGCTGCCGCCAAAACCGCATGACCAGCACGGTGGTGAGCAACAAACAGGCCAGCAGCAAGGCCAGCCCCAACAAAACCAACAGCCGCAACGGCCGCCGCAACCACAGTACAAGCTGCAGGCCAAGATTACTGCGCTGGAGCGGAGCGCAAAGAAGGACCCCATCGTCCGGTTCGATGTTCATGTGAGTACACACTTTGAGAGAAGACGCTACAGTGGGCAACACTCAGTTTACTAACGTGAGGACAGACCAATATTCCCCGCTTCCGGACGACTCAATACCGCGATGTGCGCCGCCTGCACTCCGAGTTTGAGAAGCTCGCCGAGCACCTCATTTCTGCAAACCCCGAGGCCCTTGTGCCGGCTGTTCCTGGCCCTGTGACGTCGGCCGGCGCCGGCACCGACGAGGACGAGGCCCGTGTCAAGGCCCAGATGCAGCGCTGGTTCAACTACGTCTGCAGTAACGAGGTGCTCATGCGCGACAACGAAATGGTCTTGTTCGTTGAGAGCGACTTTGGCTACAGCCCCATGGTCAAGAAGAAGCAGCCCGCCACCGGTGTGCGCCGCAAGATCCTCAAGCAGTTCGCCCCGCCCGCCGACGATACTCCGGAGCTGCAGACTGCTCGCCCTACCGTCAAGCTCTTTTATCTCGGTACCATGGACGCCTGCCACAAGGTCGACAAGCTCGTCAAGGCCCGCCGTGGCCTCGGATTGGCCGAGTCCGATTTTGGTGTCAAGTTGGGCGCCATGAACGTCCAGGAACCCCACCAGGGTCTGGCTAACGCCTACCGCAAGCTCGGCAAAGTCATCCAAACCGCCGGTGACTACCAGGCCGCCCAGGCCACTGCCGAGGCCACTACCATTGGCGACCCCTTCGAGTACCACTCGTCCGACGCCCTCATCTTCAAGGAGACCCTCACCAACCGTCAGTTGCTCATCCGCGAGCTGCTGCAGGCCCAGGAGACCACTCGCGGCCGCCTCAACGCCGCCGACCGTGTCAGGGGCTCTTCCAACGTCCGCCATGAAAAGGTCGACGAGGCCATCACTGCCCTCGCCGATGCCCGCAAGAACGAGGCCGAGCTGATTCAGAAGACCGCTCGTGTTACTGCCAACCTGGTGCAGGAGCGCCGCCGCTGGTACGCACGCACGTCGGCCGACCTGCGCCTCAGCATCCGCGAGCTCGTCATTCGCGAAATTGAGGCCGAGCGCCGCTCGCTATCCCTGCTCGAGAGCGTCCGTGCCGATATCCGCAGCATCGACGGGTCCGGCGGTCTGAGCCGTCTCGGCCGCGAGTCGCACCCTACCAATGTCCGCCGGACCAGCCTGGCCGCCAGCCAGGGTCCCAAGGGCGACGCTTGGAGCGGTGTCCCCCGCCGGTCGGATGCTGTTCTGGCTCGGGCACCTGCCGGTGGTGACGATGGTGAAGGCGGTGCGGGCGGTCTCGGCAGCCCGGCCGACGAGTACGACCCCAACTCGGGCATGCTGCGTCCTGCAAGCATACCGGGTGTCATCAACGAGGAGGAGGACGACGACCGGGTGGATGCGCGCAACGCTGCGAGCCGCCTGGCATCAAGCACGTTCTAAAGTTGTATTTCGACATATTTTATTGTTTCGTGGAGGGACATGGGGCTTTTTTATTGTTGGAGAAGGCGTGGGGCAGGGGCGGCTGAGCAGGCCTTTTCTTGACGGGACTCTTGTATTTTCCAACATCTGACCCGGTGTATGTTATTTCTTCATCTTTGCATGTTTTTGCTCTTCCATCGCAATTGCTTTGTTCAATGTTTAATGTCATCATTTCCCGCTGCCTTCTTTGTTCATCGCAGGGCCTTGCCTGTCCCGTGATCTGTCATATTTTGGCCACGTTTGTCACCAAGCCTCTCGCAACGGCACGCATCCTTCAACGTCCCGTCTCGTCCAGGGACACAGGAGCCCCAGCAACCTGTTTCTCAGTTCGGATTTTGACGCTGTTTCGTGGCACAGGCACTGGCACTGGTAAAAACGCCATCTTTGCTCGCTTGCCCCCAACCTGGCCCGTGAAGATGGTCGTCTTCTTGGCCCCTTCTGGCTGTACACCTGGCCGCCATCCCGGCCGCATGCTGTTGGGGGCCTGAAAGAAGGAGAGTGGTCCCGTCTCTTGGGCAAGAAGGATGAGCACGGCACAGCAAAAATACCTGTCTCGATCTTCCCGTGGCCATAGAGGCGGCAGGCACTGTACTGTGAGAGTATCTTAGCCACTGGTAGTTGGTTCCTGAGACGCTGGAACGACATATCCTTTGCTCTTCCGTCTCGCCCCCGTTATATTCCAAGGCAACCTGGATTTCAGTGGCTGTGATGAGGAGTGCGATGTCGTCGTAGAATGTAGAACACAAAAATGGCGCCAACGGATTGCAGCATTGCGGCACGGTATCGATGCTGCCTTCCGCCCCTGATCCGATGTTGTCAGATATCACAATGACGTTGGCCTTTCGGCAGCTTTTTGGAGGTTGCTATCGTTAAGCATGATATGACACCATTGATGAAGCTCAATCCATGTATATTGTCATCATAGGTTACCTTAACATCAATGATGCCCAACATTGACATGATAAGGCCGCAATATTTCAACAATCTCCAGATAGGATATTGCCATCAGAGTCGACAAAACGGAATGGCTCGTGTGTGAGGGTTGCAAGACGATAAAAAGACTGCCACTCTCGCAATAAATTGAAATATATAGCTTCTCTACTCAAAATTTGAAAGAAAGTCAATGGGTAAATAGTGAGGTTGAATAGGTTGCAGACTTTCACAAAATGCTTGCTTATTTCAAGAATTGTAGAAGGCAGAAGATGGATGGCATGTCCCGCCTTCATCGGTGAAGCACACGGCTCGTTTCACCGAATCAACGGCACGGAATGGATGTGCAAATTCTTGCAGATGATGGTGGTACACCGGTCTGCTGGGATGCTGGGATGCCCGTTGTAGTATATGCCCGTCCTCCATCTCCTGTCAACAGTGCTACAGTGCCTTACTTGCCCTGTCATTTTTGGAAAGACGGAAACTACGTCGTGTTCCTTCGACCATTCCACCACTGATATACCACCGGGAAAGTGAAGATATACGGCTTTGGGCCGTTTTGCAACACCGCGGATGTTCGTAAATGGTATACCGATCCGTTTTGAGCCTGCAGATAAGTCGACAAAAAAACCCATAGTTCTAAGCAGTAAACGAGGTTGCCAAAAGATACAGGCGGCACACCGGGGCTCTCGCCAAAGTAGACGCGAGCTGTGACATGCTCTGAGCTGCCATGAATCATCAGTCCAAAGCCCACTATTGTATGTGATGTATTTCTGCAAAACCAAGAAAAAGATAATCCTAACCTCCGTACCGGAGCCGTAGACTGCATCTTGATATTACAACGAGGTTCTGCGTTGTCGTCATAGTGGATTCCGGCTCGGATTGGTATGTATCAAGTTCCAGCCGACAGGAAGCCGGAAGTTGCCCCGGCACTGTGATAGAACTTAGCTGTAAGAAGGGTGCGGCAACTTCATGCGTGGCCGCTTTTTACACGCCGTTGGCCTGCGTTAGGGTCGTCCCGATGCAGGGTCCGTTAATTCCTGAGTGGATTTGTAGCTGGATATGCATTATTGGTTCTCGTTCTGACCGCTCGTGCAGCTTGTCGCCTCACTATGTGCTGTGATAGCAAGCTCACCATAACTCTGAGATGGTAGAGATGCTCGAGATACACAATATACAGGGCCATTGAGAAATGATGAAATCTAATGAGTACTGGTTATGATATGACGAGTCGAACCAACATGCAACTCTGTCCAATCGGCCTCAAGATAGCCATTGGGCATAAATAGGTGCAGGAGAGACAATATTGTGTACTGGTGCTCATGCAGATGCAAGTCAGAACCTGTCTTAGATGCAATGGGAATTTGTTGAGTAGGTCAGGGAGCCTGTAGAATAATGTTGATGTTGATATGCAAGGACAAGGATGGAGGCCATTTTCTTGCTCCTTTTTTAGACTCACCCTTCCCCGTGAGTGTTAACAATAGAGCTGAGCGTTCGATTAGAGAGTGATGTCGACCCAAAAAAAGATATCAGATATCATATATCTTTTGATTATTTTCTTTCCAACCCTCAAGGTGTAGGCGGTATTTTCCGAGAAAGACACAGCGGTGAGCACGAGTCCTCGCAAGTGCAACTTGTGACAAAGAGAAACGAAGAAAGGACCGTCAACTGCAGCTCGCTCCGTCTCGGTCAGAGGCCAATGAGGCATGAATAGCGTTTTCTCCGAAGTAAAAACGAGATAATCGGCGACCGGTATTCGGAGCAGCCATTTTTGTCGCGCCTTGCGTGGTCAGAATGCGGCTAGAAAACAAGTCGAGATGCAAATGGAGACGAAGGAGCGGACATGGAGCCGGCAGTTTGCAGCTTGAAAAAAATGATCGACAGAATACTTCCATCATACAGCCAGTTTACACGCGGAAAGAAAATGAGTTGATTGTCGTGGTCGACGTTTGTACTCTGAGAGAAGAAGGTACCTGCCATACCGTTGCGTACTTTCCTTGCAAACGTGATGAGATCGGATAAGAGGTAAAGAGCAGCCCGCAACATTGAGCCCACCTTCCTTTCCGCCTGCGCTTGCCACTCTGTTGAGCCTGTTTCATAAATTTGCTCTTGCCTTGATGAAAATATCCCGATCTGGACGAACTTTGGACGGCAGCCGCGACCCTCTCCTTCTCTACCGCGCAACGTGAGCCGCCCCTTCTGCCGCTCTTGCTTTGGTTTTGACGAGGTACCGATAAAATTGTTCGACCAAGACATCATAAACCCAAAAGTTTGAAAAGTAGCGATGCTGTTCGACCCCCCACCCAATACTTGTTCCCCCCCTTTGTGACCTATGAACAGACTCCGTGCTTCGTACTCGCCAGTCACAAACCTCCCGTCCCTTCTTTCCCATTCCGCATTCCGATTGCTCGCTATTCTCGCCTCGTTCCTGCCGTCTTTACTCTGGTAGGCTCTGGAGCGAGAAAATGAGCAGCCCGCGCCTTCCATTTTCGTCTATTTTCGCCCCCTTTCGCCTAAAAGAGCGTTGCCCAATAGAGCGCTACAAACGTAAACGGCGTCGAGATTCTCCAGACAGGCAAGCACCAGAATACCCCAGACGGAGAAGGAGCAATACCCCAGACGGAGAAGGAGCTGTGAGGTCAAACGACGATCCAAGGACATAAGACAGACAGGCAAGAAAGAAAAGAGCGAGCCTTCTGTTCGGCGCATAAGGCCCGTCTCCCTATTGTTCACCTGGTCTTCCCATAATCTATCACTTTTTTTATTTTATCTTTCGTCATGTTTGAGTTCCCCTGTCCCTTTACCTCACAACTGACTTGCCATTGCACACAATCGACAAACACCCTAGTTTCTGAACGGGGCCGAGAGTACAGCTATTTGGCAATGCTACCTCGCCCTTGGCTGCTACACCAAAGTGCGAACATGTGCGGCCAAAGTCGTTATTATTTTCCCGTTGCGTATTATCTCATAGCACATCTCCCCCCAGATAGTCCGTCGACAGCAGGAATTAAAGCGGAGAGAAAGGCAGTTGAGACGCGGTAAGAAATATGAAAAGGCGGTAAAGTTTTCTTCCTCAGCGATTTGTCGAAGACCGCGCGCAAGGCAGCTTTTTGTCCGGCCGTTCTTTTATTTGACTTTCCATTTCTTTCTTGTCCCGGCTTGTGCTGATAACCAGACGAAACCAGCCGTGGTCCAGACGCTGCATAGAGCCAAAGAACGGGCGATGAACGGGCGGCGAACCGGCATGGGACGGCCTCATAGCCAGTAAAGCCCATCACGACATCTGTTTCCGTGAAATTGCACATTAGCCAGTGGCCAGATATCGGTATTTTCCCGGCTGGTCCAAGCTACGTCGATGCAACGCGAATGCGGTATCCAAAGGGAAGCATTACACCGTTTGTTTCCAGAATTGTCTGTGGTCCTATCGTGCAAGCCCTGTAATCCCGCACACTCTGCCCGAGAACTCCAATAGGCATTACTCCGTAATTCTCCAGGCATGTCAAACAACCAGGCATGTCAAAAAGCAAAGCACACCATACACAATGCTACAGCTGCCATGCGGCTTTCCGGGCGGCAGCTCCCCGTCTACCTGCAATACTACGATAGCGTGCTTCATCGTGTGTCGTTAATGGCCACCACCTCCCGTCGCGAAATGGCAAGCAAAACAACGGCTGCGCAGAACAGAGCACGACGTTGTATGAGCACATGGATTCAGCATGTTTTTTTTCCTGATATCTTACCGCAATTTTCGCCAAGCCATTTCTATTTTGACTCGTATCTTTCACCTCCTGATATTTGCGCGTTTAAGAAGAGAAATACGACCCTTATTATCTCCATGATGCAAAATCGAAAACATGGCTCACTGAGCATTGACATCTCTGCCGCTTTTGCCTCTTGTTCTAGAATATTACAGCAGCGCGGCAGCCTGCCAAACGCAATTTACAGGCGGCTCAAGCGAGAAAATAGGCGACGGTACTGAACAGAAACACGACCAAATTCTTGAGCCTTGGGCAGACAGGTAAAACAACACGGCCCAGATGTCGTCCTCCTGATCTTTCTTCATACCACTACCCATTTCTGAGAGCTACACTCCCGGGGCGCCTCGATGTACGATATTCTAAAGTAAATACTGTCAACGGCTGGCCAACTCAAGCCACAAACTTGAGCATCCCGCCCCCCTCTGACCAGGTTGTGTGCTCGGCACTTTTTTGATGCCTTCCTGACAGAACTTTTGAGGCTGCTTCTCGGAAGATCAGACCAAAGCACGAGGGAAGGGTGATACGCCCCTGTTTCTTCACAGGCACTGACTGAAGTTGACGATATAACGCACCTAGCCTTGTCAGAATTGTGACAACGTGGGTCTCGCTTCGCCATTTCCATGCACATAATTTTGAAGGGAGGGTCTCTCTGTTGGGTTGCATTGCAACCTGCATAATGCCCATGCGATTCATTCGACAGCAACCTCACTCTCAGCATGTATGTCCACAATTACACCACGGCGCACGTCGTACTCCGGGCATTCCTTTCCTTTTGAATTTTTGAATACCAAGAGGATTCTAAACTACACCGTGAAAGCGCCGTGGAGGAACAACGGTCTAAGGCAAGCGCTTGTGTGAATATTTACACAGGAGGCGCACATGGAACGAGATATTTCTACAAAGTACGGAGTACACAACACGGCCCTTCAGCCTCTTGCTCACCTTTTGTCTTCGAGCCACGGATGTATGCCGTCTTGCAGGTAATTACGACGCACATTTTCCAAGGTTCATCAAGCTAGTGCTTCACTCACCGTATATCTCGGCCTGACTTCCGGTCCATGATGTGTAAATAGCGATAAAAAAGCAAGGCCTGGTCAGAGATATGACCAACATGTCTGAATTTGATGCTCTTGGCCAATGGAAGCTTGCATGGCATATTCTGTCTTTATCTTTTGATTGCAACTGAGAAGATACCAACTGCTTTACATGCACGGATTTGAAGAACACCAACAGTGTTTGGGTAAGTACAGTACATATGATGCATAAATTGTTAAGCTTCGATTGTCACGATGTGTCGTTATTTCTGGTCTTTATATGGGGGAAAGAGCGATGCATAGGGTGCACAGCACTTTATTCGTGAATTGGGAAGGCACAAAGGGCCAGTTCCAAAAAACACACAAGAACGGAAGTTGCGACCGCTGATTCGACATTTGTCGCTCTCTTTCCCATCTGCCGCCCTCAACAAATCCCAATTGCACGCTTTCCCCAACCCCTTTCATGCAGAACTTCCTCTCATCTCCAAATTGCACATTGTGTGCCTCCTTTCCTGACTCCAAATTCGAAGTCTTTCGTGCTATCTCGCCCTCCCCCTCTGCCACATGTTTTTTTTTTATTTTCGTGCCTATGGGTGGCACCGCATCGAGATCCCGACAATGCAACCCTGACGCACACGCCAACAAGCATTGACCACGGTGCGTTTTGTGTTTGTCCTGTTGCGATACAATTGCGACGTCTGCTCCTGTATCTTGTCATTTCTAACTCCCCGTTTTCTTTCAGGGCTCTTCAAGTTTTCGCATGAGTGAGCGAAGAGAGCTGATTTCTTTCCGTCTGCTCTTGTTCTCTTAGTTTCGCGAGCTCATACCTTTCGCATATATGCAAAGCTGCCCCAACATACGAGGCATCACAGAAAATACTTTTGTTTTTTTAGCCGAGTGAGAAAAAGAACCCAGCATCCCAGTGACAGACCTGCTATGCCAACTGCAGGTCCCTGCCTTCTGTACCCAGAAGGCTACGCCCGGCCAGGCCACACTGACCACATCTCCGTCGGCCTTTTTCTTACACAACTGCGATGTATCAAACAGCCACGGTGGCATTAGCGCTCCTGTGAGATTGCTGCCGCTAGAAAACAACGTGCATGTTACTGCGTCTGACGGGGCAGAGGATGCTCGAGAGAAGCTAAATACCCCGTTCGTCGTGCATTGGCGTCATTGCCTTCCTCCGCGCGTCGGAAGAGCTCGACTATGAGGAGCGTGCCGCGATGAAAGAAAGCGCGAAACAACATTTCCCCTGCAAACAAGAATCTACGCCGGCCGCGTGTCAGCATACTCACCGCAAAGTGCAATTTTTGTCGAGCTTCGCGCCCGGAGTGGAGCGTAGTACCCTGCGGCTCCGGGCTTTTTTGTTCTTTTTCTTTTTTGCTCAGAGTGTCCAATTCACCTTGGATGATGTGCAGTGAGCGCGCATTTTCTGGCTCCTATGTGCACATCTCTGTACATGCTGGGCCGTCTCCATGCCGCTTCTCCCTCATGGCTGCAGAGCACATCTTGCACCATCAGTCCCTTTTGCCTCCGGCCCTCTGCGCTGTCTGGCCCGTCAAGCGACCATGTGCTCTCGTCTTATCCTCCGAGCCGTGTATCGCCTCAAAAAGGTTCGACGGCCCCAGATTGGTACTATCTCAGGTGCCGTGGTACGCTGGTTCCAACACGGGCGAATTTGCCGTTATTGGTATGCTCTGCAACGGTGGCGACAACACGTTCTCAGCATTACATGGATTGATCAGATTTCAAACAATGTTGGGTGTAGACTGGCAAGCAGCAATGAAAACACACCTTGCGACGGAGTCACTTACACCCTGCCCCAATTTTTCCAACGGTTTTTCTTGGGGCATCCTTCACTTGCAAGTTCCTGTACTTTCTTTCTTTGACTTTCCTGCTTTCTTTTTCTTCTTCCCGGCGACTCTCTTTCCCCTCCACCCCTGGACCCGATACGACGTTGAATGAACTTTTCCGGAACCCAAACACGAGCATGTCAGTTGTCCCGAATGGACTCGACAGCTTCTTTGCAATGTCAAAGGGGTTCTCCGCCTTCAATCGCAGCCGGACTTGCATTGCCATTTCCCGACACTCGAAGCTCTCCCTGCCGCCCCATTCTTCCACACCCTCTCCCCGTGCTTGCACACCCTCTTTGCCTTCGTCCACACTTTTTTTTCTCTCTTTTCTGTTCTTTCCCCTGTTACTACCCCTTGTCTAGTTCCAAGAAAGTCGAAGAGACGAGTTCCACTTCCAGCCCGAGGGAGAGATAACTTGTTGCAGTTTGACTGGCCTCCGCGGTGCAGATGTTCACAACCTTTCCTTTTCTGGATTTTGATTCGGAACGAATATGCTCCTGCATGTGCGTTCAAACATTCGAAATATGAACCCATACGATCAGCATGCACTAGCATATATGGAAGTCGCATGGAAAAATAAAATAAAACGGGCGCAAGAAACGATGCTAAACGAAAAAAGCCGTTACATATTTCAGCACGCCTTTAGGTCGTAAGGCGCCCTGGTGACTGAAGGAGGAATGGTTCGGACGGAAACAAAGATGAGCAAGGAGAAAAGAAAAAATACAGAGAAGAAAAGCGGTTTAGTCGAGCATGGTATGCATCCCTTGTGGCTCTCTTCCTCCCCACTCACCTTCATACCAAACTATCTCTCTGCTCGGTTCTGGGAACTTGTCTTTTTGTCTTCCCGTCTGCTCGATCCCCTGTCCTTGTTTGATACCTGCTAATCATGGTTGCCACGCATCAATTCATGGAGGCCAAAACGTTCTGAACGCCATTCATTACACGACGTACCCCCACCGAGCTCGTCCCGTGCAAGACAAGACAGAATGGAAGGAGAAAAGAAGGCAGCCAGAAGGCAAGAAGAAAGATAGAAGAACACCAAGAATAAGCATATGGGGTCATAAGTTGGGGGAACGAACTTTGCAAGCTCGGATCGCTGTGTCGTCTTTTTTCCACAATCCACCCTGTCCCTGCTCTATCACCATCGAACATTGCGTTGTACATGCATCCGCTTTAGCCCTTTTCACTCTTTTCTTGACTCTTCGTATCTCTCAAGTCACCTCCTAGCGCCGTCCACTCGCCTCTGTTGCCGTCTCCTATTTTTCTTTTACCTTTTACTCGCTTTTTCTCACGGAACACACCCTCCCCCCTACCCGTGTCCCCCATCTACCTCTTTTGAGACCTTTGGCCTCGAGCTCTTTCTTCTTCCGCTGAACGTGCTGCTGTTGAGCCCCTACCCCAGCATACTAATCGTGTCCCCCAAGCTATTACAGTGAGTTGATAAAGATCCCATCTTCCGTTCTTTCCACTGACTTGCAACTCGCTTTTCTCTGACTCCCCGTTCTAACTCTTTTCAAGCTCCTCGTCAAGCTTCCAGACACACTCTTCTCACTTGCCCATCACTCTCCTGGGACTTTGAACCTTTTATAAACAGACATCCCACGCAGGACCGAGGACCTACATATAAATATATATCCCTCCTGCATACTTTTTTGACAACCCACGTCGTCAACCCACGCCCACGGCCAGCTTTTTTGACCATCCCACGCGCACCCACGCTTACACCCACGCTACGACTTTAGTTTGACAAAGAGCCTCACCATCTCGAGCAGGCCTCTTTACTTCACCCATACTCCGTACACCTTCTTCCACATTTCACCCACGCACGACTGTGTGTGCCCCCATTCCCGTCATTGACTTTACCTTGACTTTGCTCCTGCGACCCCCACGACCCCAGCTTGAGACCACTTCACCTTGACCCATCACCTCACTCTTGGGTTTGCCTTTACCGTAACGATCCTAGTTTTCGTTGGTCACCGGCATCTGAGATACACTAGACATCTCTTACTCCATACATCGTTCCAAAAGAGGCAACTCAAAGACCTCAATCTCAGCCCTTCCTGCTGTGTACCCCCATACTAGAGCTACGAGGCGTCGTTCATCCCACGCCGCTAGACTTTCTTTTTGTCACCATCGATCGATCTCCTTGACCAAATCTAAATATGGCACCCGCCGCCATGGTTGAGGACACGCCCACGCGTTATTCCACCTACTCCAAGGTGTCGACCGTTAACGCCTCAGTTCTGCATGGTCCTCGCGATCTGAGACTGGTAGGATTACCCCCACGCCTCCCCTTGTTTACCCCAGATCTTGCGGTTACACAAGATCGTGCTCAACGACAAGGATTTTCAACGTCCTGCGACTAGAGTACTAGAGTGGTTGAGACTGGCAAGGTTGGGGTTGACTACAAGGCCAGCATTTTTACACCACATCAACAACAACTAACATTGATTTCTACGACAATAGGAGACGAGAACTCTTGAGGACCCTGGTGAGGGCGAGGTTCAGGTCGCCATCAAGTGCACGGGTATCTGCGGCTCAGACGTGTCCTATTACAAGAAGTTTGCCAATGGCGACCTCTGTGCCTGCATGCCTCTTTCTCTCGGCCACGAGTCTTCGGGCGTTGTTGTGGCCATTGGCCCTCGTGTGACAGGTTTCCAGACGGGCGACCGTGTCGCTCTCGAAGTCGGTGTTCCTTGCGGCAACTGCACTATCTGCAGACGCGGCCGCTACAACCTGTGCAAGAAGATGCGGTTCCGGAGCAGTGCAAAGAGCGTCCCCCACTACCAGGGCACACTCCAGGAGCGGATTAACCACCCGGCCAAGTGGTGCCACAAGTACGTCTTCCGTTCCCTTGGCACTTACATTGCATAGTCAAGCTTGGTTCTAACAAAGGTTTCAGGCTCCCTGACCACGTGTCTTTCGACTCTGCTGCTCTTCTCGAGCCTCTTTCGGTTGCCATCCATGCCGTCAATCGCGCCAACCCGCTGCCTGGCTCAACAGCTCTCGTCACTGGTGCGGGCACCGTTGGCCTTTTGACTGCCGCCGTTGCTCGCCAGTCAGGTTGCTCTCAAGTCACAATCATGGACGTCGACCCGGGTCGTGTAAGCTACGCCCTCTCCAAGGGCTTTGCTACACACGGCTACGTTGTGCCTCGTCCCTTCCACAGCTCTTCGAGCAGCTCGTCCATCTTCACCGCTAGCTCCGGTGCGTCGACGCCTGCCGAGTCGGGAACCACAACACCGGCTAGCTTCCTGCCGTTTTCCTCCCAGCTCGAGAGCGCCAAGAACCTTGCGGGCGAGCTTCAGGCCCTGACCCGGCCTCCGCCGCACCTGCTGAACGAAGACGACGACGAGGGCTTCGATGTCACCTTTGAGTGCACAGGCAAGGAGGTATGCATGCACATTGGCCTTTATGCGACAAAACCGGGTGGCAAGATTGTCATGGTCGGCATGGGCACGCCCATCCAGAACCTGCCCATCTCGGTTGCCCATCTGCGTGAAATTGACATTCTCGGCATCTTCCGCTATGCCAACACCTACGCTGCTGGTATTCGCATGTTGTGCTCTGGCACGCTCCCCTCTCTCGACGACATGGTCACGCACCGCTTCAAGGGTCTCCAGGAAGCCAAGGGTGCCTTTGAGGTTGCCAGCGGCACTATGGATGACGAAGGCAACCTCGTTCTGAAGGTGGTCATCGAGGCGTCCTCACACTAGGATGGCTCTTCACCTAACAAAGACTTGTGGCTTGTGTCACTGGACTTGTTTTCCTTCTCATGAGTCTCACGACTCTAGTTTCATTTCTTTTGTTTCATTTTTTATTTCCCTTGCTATCCCGTTTATTCTCTTTTCTTTTTCCTCGTTTTCGTTCTGTTTGGGCTCCGATGGTCGTGGAAAATCTTGTCTCTTGCTTTTGTTTGACCTTTTACGTGACTGATGACGATAGACTTTTCTACGGTACGGTACGGTAGACGCCAATGGCATAGAGGCTACATTGCGTGTTACTTTCGTTCGGTTTCGATGGGTGGCGGTCCGCGTCAAATGGTTTACTTTTTCTTTTGTCTTTTTTTTCTGGCACTCTCTAATGTCTTTATGAGCTGCAGTCTCTTTTTTGTTCGCGTTCTTCTTCAAGTCCTTTGATTTTCTTTACGTACCTTTTCTCTTCGCGCTGAGTTAATTGCTGATGAGTCTCATATGAGAGTGGGTGTGGGCTGGAAAATAAGTGTCACGGCGGGTTGTGCATTTTCAAGTTCGTTGCTTTTTAGACGTTGGGAAAACTCGGGAGTCACCAATTTGATATTGCGTTGCTTTTTACTTTCCATCTTAATTAACGCTAATTTACCAAAATTGGACCATCTTTTACTTCATAATTTCTTTTCTTGACATGGTGACAGTCAATGTCAACCGTAGCGTGTTATCTTCACGAGTACTGTGTGAATGAGTAGGTACTTGTACATGTATTGTTCGTTCATATTCGCTAAAATGACGTGTGTGACGCCCTGTCTCTTTATCACAATGCTCATCCAGCCCCGTTCCTCTTCATGCTTCGTGCTTTGTTCGAAAGAGGTCCTTGGCACTCGTCTAGTATGCTAGTATACTAGTAGGCTAGTTGCAACAAAACGTAAATGTAGCAATTCTGCCACCCGTCATAAACCAGTAGTCACTCCAATGTTTATTGCAAACTCTATAGCAGTGCATCCAAGGAGTTCGATCCACCGGCACCGCCGCCGCCGCCGCCTGCTCGTCCAGAAAAGTCCATGCCTGGGTTGGCCATCCGGTTCTGCTGCCGTGAAGACGAACGGGCAAACTCGACGACGCCAAACTTCTCGCCCACTGTCCGCGCCGAGGAAATACTTTGCATCATGTCGTCCAAGAGCAGCGATACCAGCTTCACATCGTTGGCCTCCCGCCGGCGTTCCTCTTCGAAAGCACCCTGTACAGGTGGCGGGATGACCAAGGGTAGCCGCTGCACCAGGGCCTGGATCGACCGCAGGATGGGTAGGGACACACCGACAGCGTTGGGATCGTTCTTTTCTTCCTTGGTCTCTTCGCTAACCTTTGTCAAGGCATCTTCCGGAAGGCTGGCAAGGTACTTGGTCAGCAGCTCCAGGCGTGCGTGAAGCATGCGGATCGCGTTGGCACGGGTCATAAGTGTGGCAATCAGCTCTTCCTCCTCAGGGGAGAGGTTGCTGTCGTTGGCAGCCGCTGAAGCTGCTGCCCCTGATGCCGCCGCTGTCTGTTGTGCTGAGTTCTGTGCTGGGTTCGCCGGTGTGTCGGGTGCTGCAACAAGGCGACGCTTTCCGCGATTACCAGACTCGATGGCAACGGCGCGGTCACGGTTGTTGTTGGGACTGGAGCCGGACGAGCCTTCTCCTGCGGAAGTAGCAGAAGCAGCAGCAGCAGCAGCATCTGTCGTAGCCGAGGCGTTGGCGGCGCCGCGTGCCACAAAGTCAATGCTAATCATTTCGGCCTCCTCCGTCTCAACGGTATAAGAAATCTCGCGCAGCTTGACGGCAATCTGGGGCCCTGCCGCCGAAGACTTGGCTGCTGTAGATGATGAAGCATCAGCCATCTCCTTGTCTTCCTTGCTAGTGTCTTCGCCACCTGCAGCGGCGGCTTTCTCGTCCTGCTCATAGTGTGTCTCGTACAGCGTCAGGGGCAGCTTGCCGCCCACCGACGGCTCCGCCAGGTCTTCCGCATGGAAAGCCAGCAGCACCGCCGCCGTGGACTCGCTGCACAGCGGCAAAATCTGTTCGTGGACCTGCATGACCTGCGCCGTCGGGCCCGAGTGGCCCAGCACCGTGTACCAGCCGACCAAATCGAGGTGTCGATCCTTATGGACAGTTTTCACTGATAATGTTAGCGATGAACAAACAATCTTGATGCTACACACTCGCACCTACTTTGCTCAACACGGTCATTAAACCACACAGCACTGAAACGGGCATCGCCCCCATCGTTCTTGTCGACGACAAAGTCAAACGTGTGCTCGAGCGTGACTTGGCGGCCATTCTGCTGGCCCAGTAAGGCACCGACGACAGGGCCGGGCTGTTTTCGCAAAGTGTGGCGGGTGATGTGGTCGGAGATGGAGAGGAGGACGAGGGGGTGGAGGACGGCGGGCACGGCGTCGGCGGCCTTGACGGTCGAGAGGAAGGGGTTGGCCGGGGTGGTAGTAGAGGCCACCATGTTGACGGGTTGAAGGATGGTCGGGAGAGAAGGGAGAGAAGACCGCCGTTTGAGCTGTCGTTGGAGCTGAGGTGAAGCTCTCTGAAGCCGTCCGAGGATCTCTTAGGGGGGGTGTCGCATCAAAGTGTTAGAGTACTCGTGTCGGGCGGGATTGCCAGGTCTTGTTATCGTAGTGTCGTGAACTGCGATGTACAGGAAGGGCACGCGTTGGTTGTTATGGCGGCCGTGTGGTGATGAGCAGCGTGTCGATTGAACGTGCCGATTGCAGCCTGTTTGGAGCCGATTGGTGATGTGGGCAAGACCCCGCCACTTTCGATGGTTTTGGTGGGAACCACAGCAAGACAGCTCCTGTCACAGGTGCCCCACTCTAATTGGCCAGAACTGGTGAGGCTCGAAATGTGGGTCCAGTCGGTTCTTGGTGCATCTCGACTAACACGACCAAATTGCTGCAAAATGCACCTCTCATTTTGTTGGAAAAGAAGATATTACCTGACCTTGGACATGTATTTCTCCTTTTTTATTTCAACCTCTTTTTCCGACGAGTCTTTCTTTTTAATAGATTTTTTCGTTTATTTATGGCTGCTAATTGATAAACGTTTTTTTTTGTTAATAATAAAACATTTTGAAAATTGTTAACGAAGTCAACAAAATACCGACAGCAAAAAACGCAGTAAAAATTATATTACAACAGAATATTTTATGGAATAAGCTTCTTTGATTTGTTGTATACGTCCCTCCAGAAATAGAAAACGAGCAACCTTTTCGTACCAAGAGTATATAGCAAAGATGACAACATTGAGCCCACCTGCAAACAAAGCCAAGTTGGAACTATAGACAAGGCTCTGATCCAGCATTGGTGTTCCACAGAGAGAACAAAAAAGCAGATTTCTTCCCCAATTATGACAATCAAGCAGATGACGTACGCGTCGATTCGCTACACCAGCACTACCACCTATGTTAGTACGACAAGATAGCAGTGCAATAATACTTAATAAGAATTACACTGCTGTCCGTTGGTCGTGGGTGCGACTGTTAGTGTCTGTCAGCATTTTGGTGCGTGCTCGCAGAGTTGTTTCTTCTTCTTCTTTTTTCTTCTCTGTTTTTCGACGCGTAGTTGGTGTTTTCGTTGTGTGCTAGCACGGTATACATAAGTACATCGGGTGCTTGGGTACATTGTCTCCTACAGATGGTGCCGCTGCTCTTAGTCAAACATCGAGCTGACATCAGGCATGACTTATCTGTCTTGCCCTGTCTGGCTCTTTCTCTCGGCCTCGCATTTCCCTTTTTAGGGCACAAGCTAGCTGTCCGATAGACAAAGTCCTTTCCATCTTGGCCGAGTCACCTGCCATCGCCTGTTGGTGTGCGTGGACGTGGCTTGCTCTTTCCCTTTTCTCTAGTGGCGAGCATATTACTTTTGTGCATTTTCACCCCACGCCTCCTCTTTTTGTCATTTTCGATAGTTTTCCATCACTTTGCACGGTCTGGTTCACCTTCTTTCAACCTCCCAACCTGGGTGAACCTTCTTTCTTTCCTGCCCCAACCATCTTTCTATTCCCGTGGATCCTTTCCTCGATCTCTCCTTCTATACTTGTCAACTGCCGTCCTTCTTTTACGCCGTTGCTTTTATTTCGTCTTTCCTTTAGACCACTCCTTGACTTTGCTTCTTTCTTCCATTCTTTTTCATCCCTTTGCGCCTTTCGCAACCTCTATTAATTCTATCAACATCGGCTATCGACCATGGCTCCCGAAAAGCCATCGGACCGGGACTCTTCCCGTCGACCCCGTTATACCACGCCGCACCACCCCCTGTGCATGCCTGTGGGCTCCTCGTCTGCCTCTGGCTCTGGCTCCTCTCAGCAGGCTGGGTCAAAAATGAGCCTTATGGCTTCCTACAAGCACTACACGACCTGCGGTACATATTATGGCGGTCCCTTTTCTGATCCAGTCGGCCCGCCGAAGCCCTGCTATACCTGCACGTGTAGTAAACACGGTCCTCACAGATGCTGCTTATCGATGTCAGAGTACGTGAGCCTCACCGTCGACCAGCTTGTGCGCCGGCGCCAGAACGACTGCAGAACGCAACTTTTTATCAACAAGGTCGCCGATCCATATGCAAAGGCGCCGCCGCAGGAGACCGGCCCTGAGACACACGTCGCCGCCATGGACATCGATCCGGCGTCTCATGATGAACCTATCATCAAGTCCGAGCCCAACGATAACTTTGAGGTTGCCGCCGTCCCTGTCGTCCACGAGGGGGGTGCTGATGTGAACACCATGGACACGGATATGGACATGGCCGACATGGACCTGGAGATCGTGGACATGGAGGACATCCCCCTCAGTGACCCCATCGATGAGATCATCGAACGCGAATACGACTTTGTGCCCGAGTTCCCCGAAGAGGGCGACAGCGATATGGACTTTGATGTACCCAGCCCGAAGGAACTCAGCGCGGCCAGTCAGCCGCTGGAGCCTGCCCGCCCTCTCGCCTGGCCGTGGACGACTCTCACCAGCTACGCCAGACACCAGAACCAAACCGCCCTGGGTCGCGTCGGCCGCTTCTTTTAAAGAAGCAGGCCGTTCCTGCTCCCGGCTACGGGATCGTCTGATTTTTCGTTCTGATTTATATACTTTGTACTTCGGGCTCCTCATTTTCTGATAATAGCCGTTTCTTTTTGGACATCGTTTTTTGTTTTTCTTTGCTTGGATTTTTTCGACCTCTCACTTTTTTTTTTTTCGTTTTGTCTTATATACCCTGGAAGCTAGGCGTTCAGGTTTTTCGTTATTCGATAGTTCTCAAAAGCAATACTATATACGATTTTTGTTTACTTTTCCTTCAGCGACGTCTTCTTGTGTAGTTTCATTGGCTGGTCGGAACGAGGAAAGGGATGGGATGTCGTCCAAACGAGGCTTGGCGATAGGTGGTCTCGGATCGACCAAATCCGGCAAGGATCCACTGTCCACTGTGAAGACTGCTATGGGGGTAAGACCAGGTGCGCCCCGCCTGGAGAGCGCTGACTGGCTCGCTGGCAGGGGGTGTGGTTCTACCGAAGCTTAGGCGGCCACTTTAGCACACAAGTCGCTAAGACGCGCTCAACGCGTCAAATCTGCCCCTCTTTACAGAAGTCACTTCACGATCTCATCACGGCACATTCACACACGACACAGCGTGCCCACGTGCGACAATAACCCTCGCGACATCCTAAAGACGAGAAATCCCACCCAAACCTCACAATGCCTCAATCAAGTCGAAAACGCGCACGGTCAGACGCCGAGGGAGGCCGATCGGATCGCCGGCGATCAAGGCGCGACGACGACGCCAACAATGATCACGACGACAGCCGCGCTGACGACAGCATGGCCGGGCCTAGCAATGGCGGCGGTATGGACGTTGATAACCATGCGCAGTCACAAAACGGCCAACCAAGCTCCTGGCAGCTGCCCGCGGGCTACGACGACAGCAACCGCGCGTTCCTGCAAGCCTTCATGGCTCACGGCGCGCTCACCTTTCAACAGGCCCAGCAGGTGCTGGCGCCTATTCTGAACGTGAAGAACGGCCTCGCAGCGACAGCAGCCGGTGCGAGTCAGGAAGATTTCCAGTTTATGAGCGCAGACGAGGTCACCTTTGCCATGCTACGACAGTACATCAACCAGGCCAAAAGCGCACTGATGCCGCTCGACTTTGATATTCGGTCAGCCACAAACGAGAGAGCTGTGTCAGATGGAGGAGGATACAACAGCAACGACCACCGCGTCTGGGTCCTTGTGAGCACCGACAACGACCCCAAGTCGCACTTGGCCGTGCTTTTTACGCCACGCAAGCTGGCGTTTATATACCGTCTGCTGGACGCCCTGTTTGACACCTACAACACGCCACGCATCGAGGCGCTGTGCTTGACGGAGCAACAGGCCCTCAAGCTCTCCCGACCGCCACGGACAACAGCGCGGCAGAGTGTGGGTGCAGATGCAGAGGGAGCTGGCGCAGGAGCCGCTGGAGCCGACGCCGCGAACCGCGACAAGGGTCTCAAGCATTCGGTTGTTTTGTCTCTTCTGGCTTCCCTCGTGCGCCAGGGCTGGCTCTCCAAGAGTGCCCAGGGTTTCTATGCCTTGACGACACGTGCTCTGCTCGAGCTGGAGCCCTTTTTGGTCGACCAGTACAACGAAGAGCCCGCCGGCACGACGACCGCAACTTCATGGCAGCGCATCAAGTACTGCGCCGCCTGCCGTGAACTCATCACCTCGGGCCTACGCTGTGCGACGCCGACTTGCACTTTGCGGTTGCACGACCATTGTGAAGAGGCCTTTTGGCGTACGCAGGCCCGCGGGAGCAATACCCGCCACCGCTGCCCCAAATGCGAGGCACCCTGGGGCAAAGCCGAAGAAGCCAACGGCGAGGTGACGGGCAAGCTGCACTTTATCGGCGAGCGGGCGATTACATCCACGGATGTGTACAGACGCAAAAAGCGGCAGGGCCGGCCGAGCGAGGGTGTGGATGAGTTGATGCGGACTCTTCAGCCGAGGTCAGCGACAGGTGGAAGAGGGAGAGGAGGAGGTGGTGGAGAGGGCGAATTGGCAGAGCCGTTCCGGCAAGCAGCATCCCGGAGGCGGGAGGTTGAAGCTGATGGCGATGAGGAGTAGAAGAAAAGAGACTACGATGTATGGATGGAATTTTTACCATATTGTATGGCGGCTGGCGTTTCGGTGTACAAAAAGAGTCAATTTTGATAGCCTTTCTACAAGACAAATACTGGAAAAGCCCAGATTAATCTGCATGAAAGACGATAAACAATGGCATAAATGTCCAAAAAAAACATTGCGACGACATTTTTCTGGGCGGTGATTGGACGGTTTCACCTCTCTCTATCCTTTTCGACTTTCTTGGTAAAACCCTGGTGCCTGTGATGCATTTGCTGCATTTTGCTCGTATTGGATGACATCACCCGTACTGTTTGCGCTGTGGGCTGTGTTTCGCCCCTGCAACAGCATAGCTAGCGCCCGCTACTAAAAAGCTAGTTTCAGCGGTCGCAAAGACGGGGAATTGTGGAAATCGGGCGCTGTCTTTTCGGTTTACTGTGCTGTCATTCGTCGGTTTCAGTGGGAGGCGAGCTGAAAGCGGCCTCCCAGTTCTAGTAGCCGCCCTCCCAAAATCTCCAAGTCCGGACCAGTCCCGCCTTCCAGCTTTAGCTCCCATTGCATGTGCAACTTCAAGAAAGGGAGAACAAATAAAAAGACGAAGCAAGTTTTGACTCCTTCAATCATTCTCACATCTTCACATTTGCAAACTCAACGAACATTCATGATACCCAACCTTCACCATGCTCGACTACTTTAGCACCAAGAAGAGCCGCAAGCCCAAGCCGGAGAGCGCCAGCCCCAGTGCAACCTCAAATCAACAAAAGGAACAACCCCCTGCGAAACCACCCCGGCCGTCATCGACGTCAAACAGAAACAGCCCTGTTGAAGACGTCCCCGTGCTCGACCGCGACGAGCAGTCCTTCCTTGAGAACCTGACGCACAACTGGGGCACCTCGGACAACGACGACGACTATGTCAACGATGACGGGACGGGAGAGCGGCCACCACTGCCGCCGCGCATCAAGACACCCGATCTGACGTGGGACAGCGACAGCGAGTCGTTTGTGCGCAGCGAGAGATTGATGGCTGTCGACAATGATGTACTGAAGCCGACGTCGTCAAAGGACAAGAGTGGGAGTGGCGGCGTCAGTGGCGTCGGCAGGCGGCTGTCGACCTTCTTCAGCTCTAAAAAGGGTAAGGGCAAGGACCGGCCGCACCCTGCGCATCTCACTGTGCCCGGTAAAGTGGATGTGGATGCCGATGCGGCGTCGTCCAACAGCCAGCTTGCTGCTGTCGTGACACCCGACGAAGAAGACCGCGAGCGCGATGATCTGGCGCGCGTCCTGGACAATTTGGACCTGGGCAAAGATCCCAGCGACAAGGCCGACCTCAAGGGCAAGGACAAGGACAAGAGCCAATCGAAGGCGAGCAAGTTTGCGGTATCTCTATCGGCTGAGTCTACGGAGCTGGTCCGCCGTTTCGTCCTTGTTCTCAAGGACCTGGTGAATGGTGTGCCCACAGCTGGCAACGACCTCAAGAGTCTGTTGGACGACCGCGACGGTGCCCTCGCCCGCGGCTTTGACCGTTTGCCCTCGAGCATGCGCAAGCTAGTGTCACAGCTGCCCAGCAAACTGACATCGTCGCTTGCGCCCGAGCTGCTGGCCGCTGCTGCCGCGTCGCAGGGTGTCAAGTACGAAGAGGAGAAGGAGGGTGTCACTGCCAAGGGTGCGGCCAAGACGATGCTGCTGCCGCTGCTCACTAAGCCGAATGCTATTGTCAAGATGCTCAAGGCAATTATGAACGCGCTCAAGCTAAGGTGGCCTGCGTTTATCGGCACCAGCGCCATCTGGAGTGTCGCTCTTTTCTGTAAGTCAAGGTACTCCCCATGCGTATTGAAGATAGACGGCTACTAATGATTTTCCAGTGCTTCTGTTTGTCCTCTGGTACTGCCACAAGCGCGGTCGTGAGGTCCGCCTCGAGAAGGAGGCTACCGATGCCGGTGAAGGCCCATCCAATGCCGATGAACTGCCTGACGGTGCTGATGCGGACGCTCGCGAACCTCCGATTGTGATCAAGGAGGTCTCTCCCAAGGACGAAGCCACTACAGCAAGTGGCATGCCGCGGCCACCCATTGGCCCCGATGCACCGAAGAAATAAGAAGATATCCGAGGAGGAAAAATATATGTTGGTTAAAATACAGGTTTGGATTTTTTGCTTATTTCGTTTCATTCTCTTCTCTTTGCATTTTTGACGAGGTCACGATGGATATGTTTGGCGGATGTAATGGATACCAAGGGAAAGTACGACGTACATTGTACACGCTAGTTAGATAAATATCATGATTGCTTTTTATTTTTTTGTTCGTCTCATATCATTTCGTCCCATCCACGCTATGCCATTGTCTGTGCTCAAACCCGTCCCGTACCCTTGACTCCATAATCTCAATCCCCATATCAGTCATCCATTGACGCATCCCGTCCGCCCTCGAGAGCGGCCCGTGCCGTCCTCGTGCTGCTGCTCGTGTCTGCAATTCCGGCCCCACCACCGGCTCCACCGCCGTCCAACGTCCAAAAGTACACCTCGTCCACAATGTCGTACACAATGTCCTCGGCAATTTGCTCTGCATACCGTTCTGCGACAGGCCGCAGTTTTGTCAGCTGTGGTGGTGCTGTCGGCAGTACCTTTCGGGAGTGACCATCCTCATCGTCGCCGGTATCGACCATGGTGACGTCGCCAATATCGTCGTCGCCCTCGCCACCGCCGCCGTCAATCTTGAGCTTCAGGTCCTCGCCCGGCGGCGGGTACCAAAAATCGGGGCCAAAGTTGACTTCTACAGCACCGCCGCCAAACACGCTGACGGCTGGGTAGTACCCCAAAGTGCCATCATCAAGCCGCTCGCGCGCGCCCTCTTGGATCTTGCTGTTGGTCGACGATGCTGGCGGCAAAAACGACAAGAGGTTCGTCCAGGGCGTGCCCCGCAGCTTGCCGTTCTTATACACGCGGATGTGCGAGCCGGGCAGGGTGCGCATGCAGGCGACCGGGTGGTTGGGGTTGGGCGGTTCGCCGCCACCTGGGATGGCCGAGGCTGCACCGGGTGGCGGTTTCTTGATGGCTGTATTGTGTGTCGATGCTGGGTTGCTCGATCCGTTCAGTGTGGGTGCTGGGTTGGCCAGGTCTTCGAGTTCGCGGCTGGGCACATAGTCAAACTTTTCAAACACCGTCTTTGTCGTTTGGAACCGGAAGGGAATGCGGTCGCGCACAATGTTGGGCCCGTCGTCGCGGTCGTAGTTGCGCCGGTCCTCGTCGTCCACGTCGACGGCCGGGTTGTACGTGCCGTGAACCACTTTTCGGTGCAGGGCCTCTGATGGAAGCTGGATTTCGAGGCCAATAACGTCGCCCTCACGAATATCTTCGTCTTCGTCGTCTTCTGCACTGGCGTTGCCACTACTGCCCAACGATCCGTTCGCACCACCACCGCCGCCGCCTGTGTTTCCCCGCGACACGGAAAAGAACTCTTTGGGCCGTGACATGTGCACCTTTTGGCCCTTGCGGTCGCGGATGCCGTAACCATATGCGTCGTAGCCCACAGGGGCATCGCGCGACGCTTCGCGACGTGCCCATCCGACACGCACATGGCCGTGTGAAGGGGGTTCGCCTGCCTTTTTGTTGCTGCTCTCCTTCTCCTTTTGTTTTCCACTGCTCTTGTCGCTGCCCTCTTTCAAGATGCCCCGTGTCACCTTGCACTCCCAGTACCAACGACCCTGTCGTGCAACCACATTGGCACGTGCCGTCCGAAATCCGCTGTCGCCGTGGATGTTGAGCCCCGTCTGGTCAAAGAACACGTTGGGCGGTGCGTCCTCAAAGCTAAAGTGTGCATAGTGTGGCTTGGGCTCGGTCTGGCGGAAGTAGTGCGACGACGGGAAGCGAGGGTCGGCAATACCGCTCTCGTAAACATAACCACGACGATTGATGGGCTGCTCCGAAAACAGCTCGAGAAACTCAACCTCTTGTCCGCTGGCCAGCTGCACATTGTGCCGCGCCCGGTTGATGGGGCTCGCTGGCGGCTCAAAGTCGCTGGGCCGCAGAGGACCGGCCAGTCGTACGCGCACCGGCAGCCCTTCGTTGGCTTTAGCAGCGGCTGCTGTCTTGGTCGTCGTAGCGTTACTCGCCGTCTCGTTTCCGCTTCCACCACCACCCAAACTGAAGGTGACGGTCGACTCGTTTGATCTTTCTGTTGCATCCTTCCGTTTCGGCTCGGGCGTCGCTCTCAATCCAGTGTCTGCTGCCTTCGACTCTCTCTTCTTTAGCGACTCCTTCTTGACGCGCTTCTCACGCACTGCCACGTTCGGCACATCCTCCCCCGGCCCTGTCGGCTTCGGTGTCGACCGCGACTCGGGGTTCAATGGTGACCGAACCGCGGGCGTGTGGTCCTCGTCGGCCAAGGCGCGTTTTTGCGGCAGGGAGGACGGCGGGTTGGGCGGTGCCGAGGGGGCAGGCGAGGCCGACGAGCGCGATCCGGAAGCGGCACCCGGTGGTGGTGTAGGAGACGACGTGCCAGCAGCGCCTTGCGAGTATGAGGAGGAGGAGTAAGGGATCGTGGGCGGCGGAATGGGCGTGACTTTGACGCCAGTCGGAGCCGCACGAGGCGCCTCGTCCGGGGCGACCTCTGCGTCCGAAGCCATTGGGGGGAAGGGAGGGGGAGAGAATAAAAGTGAAAAGCTCCTTAATTGATTGAATTGGTCGGTGCGATCGCGCAGACCGTCGTGGGTCCGGGGGTGGTTGGTTGGATGTGCTGTTTTGTCGACGTCAAGCTCTTTTGCGCCAAAGCCAACTGAAGCTATTTCAGGAGGCGCGTCGGTCTTCTGTGCTGTTTGTGCTGTTGTGTCAGTTGCGTTGTAGCACAGTTTCTATGCGCCCGCGCAAAATAGGTCAAATGTGGCGCTAGCTGGATTGGACCAATCATAGACTACCATCTATTTAGGCTACACATAAGCCACACTTCAGCCTCGTGCCGTGCCTGTCGAGGCCTGTTTGCTCCAGAAATTTTCTGGCTCCTGCCCTGCTAAACGAAAAGTCGCGAGCTGCCTATGTCGCGTTCTTTCGGCCTCACTAAACTGCCAATTTGCGCCAACATACTCAACATCCAACGACCTCACTCATCAACCCCCGCATCCAACGGACGGTTACCGACGCCAAATCAATCCAAACTTTATCGAATCGATGATCTAGCTACCATTTCCATCAAAAGCGAAGTTTAGGGCCGCATCGACCACCCTACGCGCCTTCGGGTCGCACCCTTTTGATCCTTCAACTTTTACCTTTTTAATCTTCGACCACATCCACCACCGCAACCATGGTCGCCGTCAAGGGTGGTGTGTGGACAAACATTGAGGATGAGGTCCTCAAGGCCGCCATCTCCAAGTATGGCCTCAACCAGTGGGCGCGTGTCTCGTCGCTGCTTGCCCGCAAGACACCAAAACAGTGCAAGGCGCGATGGAACGAGTACCTCGACCCTAGCATCCGCAAGATTGAATGGAGCAAAGAAGAAGACGAGAAGCTGCTGCACTTGGCCAAGCTGATGCCCACACAATGGCGCACCATTGCCCCCATCGTCGGCCGCACGGCCAACCAGTGCCTCGAGCGCTACCAGAGACTGTTGGATGAAGCTGAGCAGCGCGAAGCGTCCGAGTTTGGTCTGACGGGCGATGCGGACGGCGAGGCATCGGCACCCTCGGCCGACCACGTGCGGAAACTGCGTCCGGGCGAAGTCGACCCCGACCCGGAGAGCAAACCTGCACGACCAGATACGATCGACTTGGACGAGGACGAAAAGGAGATGCTGAGCGAAGCGCGTGCGCGTCTGGCCAACACACAGGGCAAGAAGGCAAAGCGGAAAGCGCGTGAGCGGGAGCAGGAAGAATCACGGCGATTGGCCAACCTGCAGAAGCGGCGCGAGCTCAAGACGGCCGGCATCAACATTAAGGTGGTGACGCGCCGCAAGGGCGAGATGGACTACAATGCCGACATCCCGTTCGAAAAGAAGCCCGCCCTAGGCTTTTACGACACGAGCGAAGAGATTGCACGCAACGAGCGCCAGCGCGCCGCCCTCGACCCGAAGCAGCAGCATGCATCCAACAAACGCAACCGTGGTGACACGGATGCCGACGAAGCCGGGCGCAAGAAGCGCAAGAACGACGGCGACAAGAAGGACAGCGTGTCGGCCGCGGCCATGAAGGCGGGCCAGCAGCAGCGGCTGCGCGAGGCCGAGCAGAGCAGCAAACGCCGTGCGCTCGTGCTGCCCACACCCCAAGTCAGCGAGGGCGAGCTCGAGGAGATTATCAAGATGGGCGCCATTGGCGAGCGCGCCAACCAGTTGGCGCAGGCGAGCGACAACGAAGCCACACGTGGTCTGCTGCAGGACTACTCGACCATCCAGGGCACCGGTGGACCTATCCGCACACCACGTGCGGCGCCCGAAGAGGACCGCGTGGCCAACGAAATCCGCAACATCCGTGCGCTGACCCAGACACAGTCGTCGCTGCTGGGTGGTGAGAACACACCTCTGCGTGAAGGCTCTGGATCGACAGGATTCGAGACGGCAGCACCGCGCAAACAGGTCGTGGCCACGCCGAATCCCTTGGCAACACCACTACGAACTGGCGAAGGCGGCAACGGCGTGCTCGCAACTCCACTGCGGCCAGGCCAGACGCCACTCCGTACACCCCGGGATGGTTTTGCACTCAATGACGGTAGCAGCAGCAGTGGTGGTCAGACACCGGCCCAGCGTCAACTTGCTCTTCAGAACCAGTTGCAACGTGGTCTTGCGTCGCTGCCCAAGCCCAAGGACACCGACTGGGAGCTGGAGCTGCCGGACGAGGCGGATGAGAACGACGAGCAGGCGGCACGGACGGCCGAGCAGCAGGTGGAGGATGCTGCCGACCGTGACCGGCGGATACGCGAGCACCAGGAGGCTCTAGCAGCCCTGGAGCGTAAGCGCCGGACACAAGTCATGCAGCGCAACCTGCCACGACCAACGACAGTCGACCTGGCAGCTCTGCTTGAGAGTGCAGCGAACCTTGAGGACCCGGCCGAAGCGCTGGTGGCCAACGAGGCCGCTCTGCTTGTAGCCAACGATGCAATCAAGTTCCCGCTCACAAAAGCAGCTGCGCGGCCAACAACGACAGTGTCTCTCGAGGCGATTGGCGACAACGACCTGGCCGAAGCCCGGCTGCAGGTGCTCCTTGAAGCCAAGAAGGCGCCACCACGCGACGTCGTCGACTTGACTTGGGGCGGTCTCGTTCCGGCCTCGGATCCCAACGACAACTCGGCAGCACTCCTGCTCGGCCTCGGTTGCTACGAGGATGACGACGAAGACGAGGCCATTTCTCTTCAGACAGCCCTAGAGGTGAGTACCTTTTGTGCGCACTTTACTTTACTGCTACGCATACTAACATTACAGACTGTCCGCGACGCTACATTGGCCTCCGCCGAAAAGGGTGCCAAACTCGAAAAGAAGCTGACTGTCCACCTCGGCGGCTACAAACACCGTGCCGAGATGCTACGTAAGAAGATGGGCGACGCCCACGGCGCGCTCGGTAAAGCCCAGGCCGCGCTCAACGGCTTTGAGATTCTGGCCCGCTCCGAAGACCAAGCCCTCAAGCGCCGTTTGGCTTCTTTGCGCGACGAGGTCAGCTTCATCAGCCGCCGCGAACGCGAGGCCCAGGAGCTGTATCGGGCGAATCGGGAAGAGCTACTGGCCCTAGGCGGGCAGCTGGCAACAAATGGTCATTAGGAGAGGAGTGTGTGAGCAGGTAATTGGGTTTGCATAATTGTCTGCATTGTTCATGTATTGTATCTTGTAATCATTTACGGTTTTCGAAAATTGGGCTTATGGGATAGGAGCCTTCGCTTTTTTCTTTTGTTTGTTTTCATCCACCTTAGCAAATGGCATATTTTACATTTTACGAACAAACCTTGCCAGATACAACGATGGTGGTACGTCGACGCATATTTTGTCGTCGAGTCCAGAGCGTATGTGTATACAACAACAGCATTGGGTCTAACATTGGCGACATCTTTCGAGACCAAGACTGAGCATAGTCGCTGCTTGTAGTCGCCGATATGCCGACATAAATCGTTGACGGAGGCCATATCTCCATGTCGTATATGGGGTCTAGTTGCACTTTCTCTTTGATATAGGTTTTTTCCTGCTGACGGGAAGTCGGTCCGAAATGTCGAGGGTGTGTATGACAATGTGTATGGGCGTGTATCAATATGTTTGATGACTTCGCCCCTTTTTAGATTAATTGTCGTTGACATTATTACCCAGTGTTGCCTGTTGCTTTCGTCGTCGATATTTGCCTCGCTTATCCCAAACAGGCCACATGGTCGAGTCTCCGAGCTAAGTGTATATTTGGTGAAAGTGGTAAAGGTCCGAGAGCTGAAGCTGGCTTTTGACTTTCTTTTTTTCATTCCTCGCGTAGAGTTGCTGCTGTTTTGTCGTCGGTCGTCGTCATGGCCGATGGCATGGTGAAGTTGTCTAGGCGTCGTCGAAGTTGCCTCAGGTCTTCTCAGTATATCTCATTTTTGTGCTCTTCGATCGTTTGACGGTTGTATGATATGGTTGTTGTAAATTCGAAATAATGCTCCCTGAGTCGTGTTAGTGGGTGGCAATAATAGTTGTTCTGTCTCGTGATAGATATCTATGGCCTCCGTGATATCGTCGGCCATGGTGATTTCGTATGTCGCCGATGTTTGATAAGTTTTAGTCACAGCCAAGTCAAGAAGAAACTGAAGACATCTTTTCCAACAGAGGATACCATCGTATTCTTATATCTACAAAAATGCGGCCGACACGAGGTTATTCTGGTCAATTTCTTCCATGCCATGTGCCCCTTTTCTGCTGTTTTCCCTTGCCATTTTCCCTATTCTCCCTTTTCATCCCCATTCTTCCTTTTGCCTCCTTCCTTTTTCAAACAGCCACGACGACACGTCCTCCTATGAAATACATGTAGATGTGAGCAAGAAAAGGCAGTAAACACGGCTGCTATTTCGGAAAGTTTGAAAAGCGAAAGGAGGCAAAAGACGGAAGAAATGGTGATGGCGATGCTCTGCTACTACACACTGGCAGAAAATCAAGGCACAAGGCAACATAACTACTGCCTGAACAGACTTGACTGGAGTTAAGGGTGTGAGAAATATATCACGGTCCATCCATCATGGCAGATGTGGCCAGGGAAAAGGGCACCAAGATTAGCCATTTTCATATTGTTTGCCACGTTCTTCGCTCTTATTTTACGCGGCGGTTAAGTGAACACATTTTGGGTGTTTTCATGAGGTTGCAGTATTTTCCTGGAATATTTTGACTAAGAATTATAACTTGCCCGGTTTGGATCCAATATGTAGACGTATGATTCTCACGTGAGTCTATGTAAACAATAACCTTTAGATATCATGACCACGATACATCAGAGGTGGCACGTGATCTTGCCTTCTTTGTCACGATCTTATGAACAACGACATCAAAAATCATAATCTGTCTATAACATCAAACCATCTCAAACCACCATTTCAAATAGTCAGCCAAGAGCTTTTTCTCCTCAACAAGTCTCACCATGTCCTTCGTCTCGTCATTTACAGTCATGCTCCCAGAGACGGTGTATTGATGGTGCACCCTGAATTTTATTCTAGAAGGCTTCTGTTCTTCTGAGTACTCTATCCCGTCGTCGCGCTCATAGATTCCGGGCCCAAGGTCCACTATTAAGAGGTCGTGTGTTACACAGTGCTTGACAACTCTTGATCAGATGGAGGGGTGTACGATATCGACAACAACAAACAGTGGTCTGTCCCAACTATTCTGAAGCAAAAGATGCACTCGCAACAAGGTAGCAAAGATCATCATTGTTGCATGCTAATTCAATGGTCCGGGGAATGCCTGCACGGCAAGTCAAGGTCAGGCATTCAGGGTCTTGCATGTTCTTTGTCACCATCTCCAACCGGATGAGGGAGAATACATGTCCGATAGAGACCCTGCATACTAGGCGGCCCCCAAAGAAATCATGGACCTTGATACTTCCGGCACCCTCTCCCTTGGTCACGCACAATAAGGTTTCTGTATCTTCTCGAAAAGGATTTGAACGGCCCCCAAGGACCATGCAGAGAACGCAGACAAATACCTGCATGTAGATTATGCCATGGTGCATGCTGTGCAGCAAGGAAGACCCAGGCAAACAACAGAAAGAAGCTCATAAAGAAAGAGAGCCACAGTAGATTATGGAAGGTCAATTTCATCCATAAGGAGCAATTTTGCTACAGTTTCTGCACTGAGGATGGGCATGACAGGCAGCAAGAAAGTCGTCAACTGCAGCTGCATGCATATTGCGCACGGAGAAACCGGATGGTAGCAAGGACAGGGGCCGATGCAAGAGAATGTAAATAAGAGACACACGATGTATGCAGTCGAAAGACGCGAACAGACGATGCAAAATGCAATGTTAAAAAAAAATAAAAAAACTACGGAACGGTAGGGAACCGGGGTCAAACAAGAACAGAAAAGTCCAACGCACGACACAGCGGTCCGGTTCGACAAGGACGGCGATGATGGAGGCGGAGGTTACAGTCTGCAGGGAGAGGGATGCTTGAACATAACAAAAGATGGAGTGATGTGTGCAGCGACGGTCATACAGGCAATCCACATGGCGGCAGGGAGCAGGGAGATAAGAATACTAAGACGGAGAGGGAGAAATATGCAAGGTCTGTGATCAAACAAGACCACGATGTGGAAGCAAAAGCTTCCAGAATCCGTCTGTGCGATACTCGACAGGAGAGAGGAGGGTGTATGAGTGGCACTTTGGCAAGGTTCAGGGACTGAGACACTGTTGGGAGAGATGCTTTGAAAAAAAGGAATGGACACATGCAGGGCATCCATGAATATGCAAGGTACATCACGTAGGTGTAATGTGTTGCGATGCAAGACGAAGACGGGATGGAACGATGGTGGAACTGGTGAGGATGGTGATACAGAGAGGAAAAGAAAATTGTGGACAGAAGACGTACGGATAAATGCTTAATGGCTGGCAAAAAAAAACATGTTTTAAAATGCAACTAGTCGTGGAGGCAATGAACCGAACTCAAAGAGATAAAACGAAAGGAAAGAACAGGCGGTAGGCAAGATCTATGAGTGAGGAAACACAGGGTATTCAAAGACACAAAGACGATTGTTCTGAGCTATTCTTACCAAGGACGTATCCAGAGACTGACAAACCATGGTTCGGTACCTCCACGTCTCAGACGGCATGCAAGTGTGGAGGGATGGGGATGTATGGGGGAGGGTAAGATAAGATGAGACGATGCCGTGGAAGCATTATGGAAGCTCGTGAGTCCAATGAAAGTAGAGGATCGCATGAGTAGACCATGGCTCTTTGTTCGTTCTTATGGTGTATGATTTTAGCAGCCGCCCATGTCAAACCCTTGTCTGCTGGACATTTAAAGACTGACATGAAGAGGCAACAGAAAACATGGAACAGGAAACATAAGAAACGAAAGAATGGTATCGGCTAATCGACGAGGCGAAAAGAGACGAGAGTCACCATGGATCATAAAAAGAAGGTGAACATAGAACACAACTTGAATAAAAGAATCATGAGATGAATGCAAATGATAAGAAGAAGAGACACGGCGAGCCCCGAAAATGACGAATACGGAAAAGATGGGGGAGACGTGGAGAGACACGGCAGAGGCCCAGACGATGATAGTGAACGGCAGCGGACAACGAGCACGACATGGAGCCAGGAACCATAGGGCGGGAGACGGGCAGCAAAATGATACTGTAGCATCAAGCGGGAGAGCACAAGATGTAGCAAAACTCGAATATTTCGACACAAAAGAAAGCGGAGGAGTGTACTTCCGAAGGCGGGAAAAAACGTGGTTATCCCAAGAAAAATATCAAGAAGGCATGCCGTAATCATGATGATTCTGTTCTTTTGAATATCGCGTTGTATGTTGTTTTGATTTGCTCGTTTGTATATGTATCTTTTCTAATAAACTTCCTATTTGGGATTTGAACTTAAGCCTCGTTCATCGTCGATTTCATCCCTACTTGCTCGATCGATTGACTTTATCTCCTGAAATGTATCGATCTCATCGATGCGATGCGAGAAGCCCTGGCCTAACATCAACAGGTGCACGACGTAATTCTCCGTGCACAAGGGGCGGTAGCGAAAGCAAAAAGATGTGAAGGGGGTGCCTGTGTGCCCTGTGCTTTTTTTACTGTTTTTTTTCGTGCTTGTGCACGTGTATACATAAAGCATAGACGCAATTGCGTACAATGTGGGAAACACGCCAGTCCGATCGGAACGGTTCTGCTGTCGCGATCCGAAGAAAGATCGAATGGACCAGAGCTAATGTGTGTGGAAAGGATGGTTATGATCAATACAGGGGCTCCCCGGAATCGAGCGAAGACCCCTGTTTTCTTTCGCAGAGCGCTCGCGAATATAGCCAAATGGAGATATTTTCTGCGATCCTGCTATGGCCAGGCGTTTGTCAGAAAGGTCTCGGCGAGTCTCGTGGCGGCCAGCTGCGGTGGGGGATGGCTGGCAGGGGGGAGAAGGTACTCCGTCAAGAAAAAGAAGAAACAACGAAAAGTCTCGCTCACTGAGCGAAGACGACGATGGGTGTTCCAGGATGACGTCGATCACGGTTTTGAATGGCTGCTCACGTTGTAACGGTCGTGAGAACTCTGAACCGGCCAGAACCTGTGGGCGATGAAACAATGAGGAGGGGTCTGTTGGTAGCTGTCAAAACTGTCAAAAAGCGGGATAAAATTCAAAGTTCTGCGCTGTGGCAATGAGTGCTGAATTTGGGTGGAAATTCAAAGTAAATATCATTGTCTCGTCTTGCAATGTTGACATACTTGATTCATTCAGTCTTTTAAAACCCAACAGATTTATTTTTGACGAATATATCATACCTGGAATGAGAAAAAGAAACAAAAATAATTTCTTCTTCCTTCACCATTTCACTTACACTGAATTCCGCCAGGTCTAGACCGTTGGAGCGACACGACTTGCCAAAAAGAGTTCTTTCACAAAAACGCAAACAGAGCCGGCTTGGCACAGGTCACGCAATGGGTTTGATCTGCCGACAGGGGAGAAGGCCTAGTATCAACGACAATGAACGCATTTGAACGTCACGATCAAGGTACAACCAGCGATCAGAGATGACAAAAGCTTTTTAACAGGCTGACATACGCTGACATCCCCCACGTGCCTCTTTCAAGGTCGTCTGCCCTCTTCTGTTCTGCGTGTGTGGAGGAACTGCGACTGGGATGCCAGGATCATCCCTATTGCGTGTTCTGGGGGAAGCGCCTGGGGGACTTGCAAAAGAAAACAGATAATTGACTGCAGTGGTTCGCAAGGAGGCGAGAAGCGGGAAGCTCACTGCAAATAAAACGCGGGGTGTATCAGAGCATTTGATGGGCGCTGTCGCCATGTTGTGAGTGAAATAATCAAAAAGCAAAAAGCAAAGACACAAATAGAAAGAATGAATCAAAATTAGGTCTGAATAGTAGCAGAAAGAGATACGATCGAGGGCCATGCTGACCGTCATATGCTCTGCAATCGTTGTAGGGAAGATGGCGACGTCAGGCTGCAGCCTGGCCTGTTCATACGTGGTTTTGTTACTGTGAAACTTCGGCTGCCTTCTGCAAAAGAGGCCAAAATACACAAAAGTCATTCTGAAATCACGAACGGAACAAACAAAAGCAAATGATGCGCCCAACAAAAATTATCTGAAGAACTGGCATACAGAACCGCCGTCTATCTCGGCATTGCCGACTACGGGTAGGCAACGGCCCCGGCCGAGTGTATACCTCCAAGGAGATGTGCCGTTGCCAGAAGAGGCGGTATTAGGGCCCAGGGCCTTTGGTGAGGCTCAGGCTTGTCAAAGCGGCACAGTAGAGGCATTGTTTGGCAGTGGGCAAGCTTGCGAGATATTGACAGGCCCCGGAGACGGCGGTGTAGACCTGGGACGAACAGTTGGAAGTAAAGGTCAGGTGAACGGCGAACGGGGTAGAAAGGCATAAAGATATGTAGAAGGATTTTGTGTTGGTAAAGCACCCAAGATTTGTGCACAAAAGGACCCTATAGACGCTATGGCGCGGCATGGAGAAGGAAGATAGACAACGAGGATGTTTTGAGCACAAGGAACGTCCATCCAAGGCGCTCAACATGGGGAATCCCTGTTCACGGCAGTGCTTGTTCCCAGTCAGCATCTGGCCAGGTCGGTAATCATAGGCGAATATCAGTAGCATAATGCGGGTGCATTGTGCAGTCGAAATGAGAAGGCTTCCACATGTATGCATAGTCTGAATTTGTATGCGTCTGAACCTCTCAGAACCAATTCATTCATTTTTGGTGTGTTGTTTGGTTCTCATTCTACCTCCACTTTTCACTTCGTACTCCTCCATGCAGTTTGTCTCGGTCCGTTCGGAAGTGACGGAATCGACGCCGAGTTAAATAAGAAAAAAAACAGGAAGAAAGAGGCTTGTGGTGGTCTTTTACACCAACAGGGAGTACCTTACAGTACGTAGGGTTGCAGTTCAGGTGCTCAGCTACCCATAAAATAAGCAATGCTGGGCTTCATCTGGTATTCGGCCCTGACAAGGCTGGGTGTCATGCTGCATAGAAATTCAACAGTGAAGAGCACAGGAAAAGACTAGACTTGTTCGGCACCGAACCGACGGTATGGCGGCCGGCCAACAGAACAACAACCACTACGAACACGATCGATCGACCCAGACCCTGTTCCGTACCCTGTATTTTCTACTCAAAATGGTGTGGCCAGAACACTTCTTTTCATTTTCTTGTCTTTGGCTGGCCTTATCTCTGATTCGTCCTTGGCTGGCCATAGACACGTGCCGCACAGCCAGAAGTATGAAAATCTGGTTCTCGCAACGGCCAGCCCTTTGCTTTATCCTTTCACTGTTATCCCCTGTTTATCTTTCTCGTGCCTCCTCCTTTGTAATTACGTCTCTTATAATTACCACGGAAGCTCACTTCTACAGAAATATTCTAGAAGCTTACTCTTCGTGGTTCAGCGGAGGAAAATATATCAAAGGAGGAGCTAAAGAAAAGAAAAAAGCACAACCAATTCGGGACCGTACTGTAGCATCTATGCCGGCGATGGGTACCCTGTCTCTTCTTTTTTTTGTCCCTTTTCTCTCTTGTTGCTGTTCTAGAACGGGACTTTCCGTTGCACTCCGCTGCTCCTTTGTTGCATTCTGCGGCACGTCCGCCCCATCCACCGCACCTCGAAGAGGAAGGCGTTCTCATGGTGTCCCAACGGCGTCCAGGTTGATGCTTTCCTTCTTGAGTTCCTTCGGCACGTAGGTCCAGAGGGCCTTACTGAGGGGAGCACCCAACCGTCACTCGCTTATGCAGGCCGCCTTGTGCCCCTCTGTTCAGCTGGGCTCGTCTTCCTCGTGGTCTTTCCGACCGGGCATGGAAAATACGACATAAGGACGATCATAGGTTCTTGTGGATTACTTGTCTTATTTTCTTTCATTTTCTTGACGGCCCTTCATCCACGAACTGCTACCTGCATTGCCTTAACTGTCCTGGTATCAGCTCACGGACCTTTCTACGGAGTACGCTATCTTTATTTTGACTTCCATGCACTTTACTGCTATCTTACGATAGGCCTGAGTTGCTTAGAGTTAGTTTTCTTGATTATTTGAAGCATCTTGGCTTTATTTACCTTCTTTCTTGACGTCTACTATTATCCTCCCGAGTCGTCTGAAGTCCTCCAACTCCAGTCTCTGTCTTATTTCGTGTTTATTATAGGTAATATATTTTACTCTCCTGTTTATCGTTTTCTCGTTTCTGGCTCGGCCACTTCTCAACTCCGACAAGGAGGACTGGAGGACAGGAGAGAAAAGGAGGGAGGGCCAGACAATCCACAAACAACAGCACCCACACTTTTATTATTTTCTCTACCTTCAACGATCCTCCACCACCGGCATTACCTTCCATACGACACAAATTTAGAGTTATTCTTTGGGTCGCTGCTCTTTCTTCTTTTGCTCCACTCACTCTTGCTGTTCTGTATCATTTTGTTTTAACCGGCACGTGGGTCACTGCCACTTGGTTGCATGGTCATCAAGAGGGCCAGCTACTGTGAATTCAAAAATATGCCTGGCCGTGCAGGTGGGACAAAAGCAACATAAAGACGTTGAAGATGTAAAGTCTCCGTTCCTCCGAATACTCCTCTGTTTGGGAACTTTCACTCTGTCTTGATGCCTCTTTCCTTTTTCGTCACTTTGGCTCTCAGATCGCCGCAACAATCCGAAAGTTTGAGCGAGAATTGACTGAGTGTGCACTTACGCACCAGTATTTTGGTCCCCTTTTTGTTTGTATTCCTTTTGAATTCCAAACTACTACAATCGTATCTTTGGAACGCTTTTTCTTAGTGTTGGTCTTAGCTATTGTAGTTAATGCTTTCACGCCCCTCCTCTTCAACAAGTGAGCCGTTTCGGTGTTCGAGATAGATTGCTTTTCAACTGTTGGTGCTTCTTTCCCACTAAGTATCCCTCATCTTCTTTACACTTTCTCCCTTCGCCTGCCGCACTTCGTTTACAACGGATGACCTGAGACCGGGTTTGGGGCGCTTTGGCCAACAAAACGGGTCATTGATTTCTTTTGTTGCCTCTTTTTGTTCCTGTTCCTGTCGAGATGTCGATGAGAGCAGATGTGTTTCCACGGGAGGCAGCCCCTGCCGGTGTTGCTCTCCTCACGCGTCTGTGCACAGCGCCACACACCTGCAGGTACATACATACAAGGAAAACGGTGCAGAGAAATAATGGAACAGCTCTGCCGCATTGCCGCAGTTTCTCTGTGGGCAGTGTGCCCTACCATTGTCTTTTTCTACCTTGTCTCCGATCTGTCTCCTTTCTTTTCTTTTTTCTCCCGCACAATCGTGTGGCGTTGGGGAATCCGCGCCTTGCTTCGGGATGTCACACTAGCTAGGTTCAGGGCTACAGTTTTCCATGACAGCCCCCCCAAAAACATATGACAACATGACCTCACTGTAGCTGTCCACAACCGGCAAGTGACGTTGGGAAAGTACTGCAATAGAGTCAGAAAAAGAAAGTCGCAGGGACAAACAGATGGGGGCCAATCTCTTTTCTGTACATATAAGCAGGTCATATATTCGTTCCAGCACTGCTGTCGTATATGTCGTAAAAGGCAGCAGCAGGAACTACGACAAACAAAAGTCAAGATGCCAAAAAGTCCCGCAACAGACTTCCTTTCAGGAAAGACGGGCCCTTTGCCGACCTCCTTTTTACACTCTTCTTTTCCCCATCTTCCCGGACCTTGAGCTTTCTCGTGTGAAACAAACGACAAATTGTAAGACTAGATTGTAGGTTGCCGCCGAACTACGACGAAACATTAGAACATTGGCAGAGTCTGACTGCCGGGGCCGTGGGAGAAGGGCGTGTTTTGCTGTTGTTTGTGTAGATATTGATTTTGTTGTCCGTGCGATCTTTTTTGAATTTACAGAGTCTTTTCTTGACTTCTCAGTCGTCTATCTTACCAAGCATACAACGGTGTCACAAATATCACTAACACCGTTTGCTCCGACTGTCGATATTGCGATTCAAAATGTGTTACAAATAGAGACCATATGGTACAAGGTATGAATCATAAAAGGTCTGTTCTTAACGGAGTTTAACAACAAAATCAACAAAGACAAAATGTTGTCAAAATACGCCGGAGAGCGTGTCTTGCCTTTTTGTTGACCTCCGTTCGTCCTCTCCTTGGCATGCTCACAGTTGTCAGACGCAAAATCAAAGGCAAAGCTTGAAAAAAGAGAAGGTGCAAAAGGCGCCCCCACCACCACCCATCTGCCACGTGGGAATTCACTGGGCACATCGCAAAAAGAAACCAGCGCAAAAGGTTGGTGGCTTTCAGAGCTCGCATACACTTGCAGGGCTACAGGCCCCCAGGCCCGGTCTGGCCAGGCCAAGACCACCCCATGCCCCAAACTGTGACGGCAGCACAAGGGCACAAGGGTTGTTTGATGGGTTGATGAGTGCATGCAGGCAATTTTTAGTGTGAGGGAGAAAGGCACGCGCCGCAAAAAGGCCGAACAAGTGAACGGCAAGCGTGAGATGTGCCTCTGCTCGTTCAAAGATGCAGCCATCAGATTCTCCGACTGGGCAGATGATACGGAGTACGTGCAATTGTACTTCTTTTCTTGAGGATTACAGGGCACAACAAAAAAGAAAAAGATACGCATCTCTGGTCACCCGTCTCTTACAGACGGCTCTATTCCTGGACGGCAGCCATCGGGTATGTGTACATCTGAGACGAGAAGACGGGCAGAGAAGTCAGAAGGAGAGCACGTACCTGATGGGTTCCTTCTTCCTGGAAACGCTCACCTGGGCTGAGTACCGCATCAAAACTCGTCTTTGACGGGCCAGGGAAAGTCGGTGAGCTGACCTGGAATTTTACCGCAGGTCAGATCGCGCCTGCCTTGCTTCCTTCTTTTCACGATCTGCTCTTTCCTTTTTCCTCTCTGCCTTGTCGGCTCCTGTCGAGCCTCGCGCTCTCGCACTTCATTGCTCCTTCCCTAACCTTGTGGATACAATTTCTCCGTCGACTGGGAGGTCTGGCAGTGGCAGCTCCTTCCCAAAAGGGGGAGGCGCCCAGTGGGCCTAGTGCGCCCTTCCTGTTTGTGCTCACACAAACGTATTAGTGGGGGAGTTTCGGTCCGACGACCGTCAAAACGCTGTCAACGCTGTTGCGTGCGAAATAGATTGGCGCTAGTCCACGTTTCTCCAGCGGGGGTGGTTGGAGAAATCAGAGGGAAATGGTGAGAAATTGTGACCGAGAGCGAGAGAAAAAGTGAAAAACTATTGGAAGCGAGTGGAGCACTCACCAGGGCTCGGTACTTGAAAACTATCTTGTCCCGAGGCGTGGTGCATCGTGCGACGAGTCGGTGCACACTGTATAGGGCCGCTAAAGCCCTGTACAGGCGGTATTTTATAGCGCCAGCCGCCTGGAGAAAAAAGGCCAGGGAGATATTCAAATGTCAAAAAGTAAATCGAACAACGGGACGCAGGGGAAGCACACAGAATTTTATCAAAACTACCCAACAACATTGACAATACAATAGTATCTGCCGTAACGTTTTTACAATTCTTTTAAATCAGAGGCTCTTCTCTTTGCCTTTACTCATCTCCCGATCTACCAACGTTGGAAAACAATCAACAAGGATTGATCTCTCCGATGGTAGCTGCGGCAGTCAAGAACATGCCTGGGAATTATGGAATGGATTGCTTAACAGTCTAAATGGGCAATGAAAATAAAGGAGAAAATAAAAGCACGTTGCGCTCTCACTCGTATTGACATGCTTTCATGTACTATCAACAAACGAGGGCCAAGGCCTTCAACATGGGCGGCTCACGTTCCAAGAACAGGGCATCTGGGTTGGTAGGATAGAGAGTGGTGGGAATGGTGGGAGGGTAGTGGTCTGTGAGCTTCCGTAGACAGCAATAATCAATCCATCCAATTCAAGATCATATCCACGAGTGCAACGGAGGTTCTGACTACTGTCTTCCACTTTTTTTCTCACACTTTGTAGCATGACCACTCTGTCTACTCCGTACATTTCTTGTTTATATTTGTCTTGGCACAGCTGTCTGTTATTGCTCCTTCTTCTGCCTGTATCCTTTGGTCCTGGGCATCACACTCGATATGAATGGCCCTCTTTTGGGGCCTCTACTTTTCGGAGCATTCTCAGCCACCTTCTTTCTTCAGTGTGCCTTCCATGTTTCGTTTCAACAACACCCCTGCCCTGCCCTGCCCTGTGCTTTTTCTCCTTCACTGTGCTCATAGTCTAACGCTTCGCCCCTTTCTCGGCCGTTATTTGCCTCTCTTAATGGCGTGCAGTTTGTTTGCATTGAGTGTATGTTGGCCTTCTTTTTGACCTGCTGTCTTGTCTTCTACTGGTGAGGTTGATCATTGCTGTCATTTTGTTCGAAAGTATTCTCCCCCGCCACGGCATCAAGCCATTTTACTGTTGAGTACAGCACCAAAAAAATTCTCTTGGCAGCCTATGCACTTACACAGATAAACAAGTGTATCGTCTCTGGCCTCAAAGTACGCTCTGGCAAGGCTGCTCCGTACTTCCTTTTGTAAGCTTCTCACAACTTACACAAGTATCTCCGTACGCCATGATCCACTTAGTTGCATGGCTGGGGAAATGGCAGTCGGAAAAGAAAATTAGAGATCTGGATACCGGTCCGCTGTGCACCTGCTTTGCCTTCTCCTTTGATTTTCGTCACTGTTTTGGGGGCGCAAAAAGAAAAGAAAGAAAACTAGTGCACAAAAAGTGCCACGCGAAGTACGGCGCGTACTGCAACGCTAGACCATTTGTGCATCTTCCACTGCAACGCTGTGAAAAGGGTCGAGCCCGGCTCCGAGAGACAAGATGAGAAATCCGGGGGAGTTTCAAATTGTGGCCAACAACCCTCTCCACGCATGACCCTCCCTCCTCCATGATTGGCAAACCTCTGACAAGAAGAAACCATAGCTCATCTTGACTCCAAGGTTTGCTTCCGGTCCGTTCTATTTTGATTTTCTTTAAAATATCTGTAAGTATACTTAAACTACGTTGAAATTCTTTTCAACTAATAATAGTTATTAAATTCTACTTTTTTTAATAAAATTTCTGTCTTTATTTGTCTTTTCTTGACAGCAACTTCAGATGACCCAATAAGAATCTGGCCGGTCTTGCTGCCAACAAGTAACGGCGGTACCGTAACGCGGACCAGTGACTCTGGCTTCTTGGTGCTCTTTATCTCGCCAACTATTTGATAGTGCAGTCTGATTTCGTCGTTTGAACATTTGCACATTGTCTTGTAGCAAAGTGTCCCATATCTCCGTGTCTCTACAACCGCAACAAGAGCATAAACAATCACTCAGTAGAAACAGGGCCCAGACTCTCTTATTCACAAAAGTTCATCTCTCCGGTCCTCATACTTTATTTCAAAGCTCCATCAATATCGTACCTTTTCTTTTTGTTTCCGACCATCAATTCCAGACGAATATGATCCTGTGGTGTCTTTTTATTGACAGTTAATTAAACCGCGTCTTTTTCATGACCTCAGTAGTCTTCGTGCGGCGTCTCACCACCCGATATATAGGGTCGCCACGTTTGTTGATATTGACCGGGGTATTTCTCTCGAGGCCTCAATTGTTTCCGCATGTCACAAAGCTCTTTGTATCGTTTTGTGACGGCGACTGTTCGTCTTCTGGTCGGTGTGCTTTATCTTGTACAAAATAAATCCAAGTCTGTACGCATTTCAATTATTCTAGTCAAATGATGCATCTCTCCCCGTGATCACTGCCTCCATGTTTGCTGTTGCATTTTTGTTTACCTCTCATCAGGGCCAGGCCTGGCCACTGCAATTTATTTCGTCAAAAAAAAAGACATAAATACAATCAAACGCGTCGGATCCATCCACCTTCCTCCGAGTGATATACATAACGTTAATTCTTGCAAGTTTCTCACGCTTCTCACACTCTGCATTCAACATCTTCTCTCACTCTTTTCACATTAATTCGGTGTGGCCACTTCTCATATGATCGGCGACACCTGTCGTGTTATTTTGTTTTCTAACGCTATATACTCTCTATGATATTATCGTCCCTCACTCTTCTGGTCTCCCTCACCTGCTGCCTCGCCTCCCGCATGGCCATTCGTGAGTGGTCCACCCAGCCTCCCCTCCTTCTCCATTTGCCTCCAATATAAATGCGATAGCGTTTCGATATTGCCCTCCTTCAACACGAAAGACTGAACAGACTACAATTCTTTGGTACGCAATATAGCAACAGTACAACAAGGCAGTCGATATGTGTGCATGCAGGCACGCCAAGACCTCCAACCTGTTCAACGAGGCCCGTACCTTTTTTTGTGCCTCACAGTTACTTTGTGACCATGCTGCACTCTTCTCCCTTTCCCAATATGGCATCCGTTGGTCCATTTGGCACTTCGCGGTCTCTCCTCCGCGGGCAATCTACATTCTAGTCCAATGTTCCTTTCCTTTTATTATTTCCCTCGTTCTTGGCTTCCTCTTTTACATTTCTTGGAACCGACAACGCTCTACCGTAGTTTCGAACTACGTCTTCCAAGCCAGCAGAACAACGATGTTTGGCCAACACACACTAACTGTTACCACAACACCACACAGCACAGTCCACACAGTGCGCCACTCACAACCACCTGCCAAAACGACACACCCCTCCCCTCCACATTTTCATTTTCCCTCCACTTCGCGACTCCACCACTCCAATCGCCTTTTGTCCCCCTGTTGTCCTCGTTGTCTCCGCTTGTAGGTCACAGGAAACGGCGTGAAGTCTTGGGACAAGCAGAGCGAAGCAGAGCGCCAAAAAGCAGTGCAATTATTCGTAGTAAAAAGGAGAGACGAGAGAGGCAAATCTTGCACAACCCCACCATGCAAAGAGGGTCTTGTGCCTGCCATCGTATGTCGTCGTCGTTCCTTCCCTCAAGCCCAACGAGGAAATCGACGTCGTACACCTTCTGAGGAAAGTGCCAAGAGCTTGCATCGTGATAAGTCTGGTTCGGGCAGGAGTTAGAATGACACCGGGAAGGAAAGCGCAGTCGATCGTTTAGGAAGGCACGCTTTTTCGCACGCTTTTTCCCTCTTCTGACGACGGGACCCTCTCTCCATCGTAGTTTCCCCTTCTTCTCAGAGATCTCCACACCCCGGGCCCCTTCTTTCTTTTCTCGTCTATTTCGTACTCCATACTCCATCCTCCGTACCCATTGCCCCTTCCCTTTCCCAAGCTCCTACACCAGTTTCTCCCCTCCTTCCTCCACCTTTTCCTCCAGCTTTTTTTTATCTCGTTCGCACCTCCCCCTCCACTCTTTGCAACGAGCACTTTCCATTCTGTGCCGCCCTGTCCACTCTTCACGAGCCGTGGCGATCCTCCTCTCTCCTCGACCTCTTTTACTATCTCCCTCTCTCTCGCTCTCTTCCGTCCCTAGTCTCGCCTCTCACTCTCGCCCATTGCTTCACCTTCCGGGCGCGTCACCCCGTTTGTTTGGGCGTCGGTTCATGCTGGCCTCTGGCTCGGCCGCCACCGCATTCATGCGCATACCACAAGTCTATTTCTGGTTCTGACCTTGACTCGTCTTGTTTCCATTCTCGACACCTCAACACCTCTTCAACGCCTCTCGATATCTTCCCCACACGCGACAGCTCTGCTGCTCGGTCCATCCAAGTACCGCTTGGCCGTCCACTGATACAGCGGGATTAGTAGACGCACGTTGGCCTGGCCAGAGAGGCGCATCTTTTCATCCCTTCAATCTACTTGCCCACTTTACGCGATCGTCTCTCGACTCCTTCGACTGCACTCTATTTTCTCTGTACACACCCTCCACCCATATGTGCCTTGTCATATACAACCTCCTGCCGCCTGCCCGCCTCCGCTGCCAAGACTGCGTGACGAACGAGCGTGCATATGGTCGTGTATGAACGACAACGACGAGTCGGCGTCGCGCGCGAGTGAGTGAGTGACCAGAGGAGAGAAGCGGCCTGGCCCAGAGATTTTGGGTCTGGGTTCAGGTTCTAGCTGGGTCGTTGAGGAAGAAGACGACCCGAGAAAACATAACACCAACACGGTAGACGACGACACAACACAAAAGCGATATTCGGAAGCATAGCAAAGAACGCATCCAACAGCCAAGACACGACGATAAGCAAACAGACTCGCAAAACAAGCATAGAATCTATCACGGAGACAAAGTAGACGCAACGGAAGAAACGAAAGCATAAACGGACAGCTCAAACTCAATATCAAGAACAAACTCGAAAGAATCAGGAAAAGACTGGACCTGGCCTCGACTTGCCACACGACGATCCAAAGAACGACAGCAACACCTCCAGAAAGACCAAACAGACACACTCACAGACATCCCATATTGCAAGGCCACCCCTCCCCCGATAGATGATACCGTGGGCCCCCTTGCTCAACCTCGCCCTCTTCGATCCCGTGCCTCAAAGCTTCACCCCGTTGCACCCCAGCTACTGATCGCCCACCCTTGTCGACTGTTTCTTTTTTATTCTTTTTTTTCTCTTTTTTATTTATTCCTTTTATTCTTCTTATTCGTTCTACACTTTCTCGTTCTTTGGTTCACACAACTCCTCGACGCTTTATTCTTTTATTCTTTTTTATTCTTTATTCTCTCTTCCAAACCATCCCCTGTCTCCATCTGCTCTGTCTATCATTCACCATCACTTCTTATTATTATTTCCAACTTGACGTCTGTTCCTCGTCTTGTTATATTTACCATCGCCAACCCCCTTCGGCCTACTCGACTTCTTGTCTCTCTCCTCCCTTATCTTCACTCTCCTTGCATTTCTTGACTTTGCCGTCTACTTTCGTTTATATCGACTACTCGATCCTTGTTGCTGGAGCTTCACCCAACTGCCATCACTCGTTTGAAGTTGGCCCAACGTTTCTTTCTTTAACATTACTCTACATCTTCATATCTTATTCAACTATTTACACGACTTCTCACCTCACAACACAACACACATCGCCATGCTGTCCAACCCACTCCACCGCTTCTCTCCCTACCACACCATCCCCACCACCACGCTGCTCTCCAACGGCCATGTCCCGACCGCTCACATGCATGCCTCCGGCATGGACGCCCTCGCCCAGGGCTCACACTACGCCCTGCAGCAGCTGCAGCAGCACGTCGGTGTCCATAACCCGCATAACCCGCACGGCAACCCGCATCTTGCTCGCCCACACGGCCAGCAGGTGAAACACCGTCAGAACCCGTACGGGCCCGCTCGTGGTGGCAGTGTGGCCGGCCCCATCCGCCGCCGTATCAGCCGCGCTTGCGATCAGTGCAACCAGCTCCGGACCAAGTGCGACGGCCAGCACCCATGCGCCCACTGCATTGGTAGGTCTCTCCCCAATATTGTTTTAGATTATCTAGGTCCTAACTACTAACGAACAGAATTCGGCCTTGGCTGTGAGTACATCCGTGAGCGCAAGAAGCGTGGCAAGGCTTCGCGCAAAGACTTGGCCCAGCAAGCGGCTGCACAGGCAGCAGCGGCTGCACAGGGCAAGGGAGACGGAAATGGCGATGATCAGGGCGATTTTAAGAGCGGCCCCAACAACGCCGCCCACAGCAGCACTGCCAGCAACGATGGGCAAGCTAACGACAAGCTGATGAACGACCTAGCCGAGGATGCCATGCAGCGCAGCCAACGCACTGGCAGTATGGACAGCCTCAGCGATATGGCCGGCGGCGACATGCACCACCACATGGAACAGCAGCATCAGCAGCAGCACCCGCACCACCTTGATGGCTCGGCAGGTGGTCTCGACCTCAACGGCTACGGCGTCTCGGCTGCGGCCATGCACAACCCCTATGAGCGCCAACAACAGCACCAGCAGCACCAGCAGGCCCAGGCTGCGGCTGCAGCAGCAGCAATGGGTGCTGGTCACCACGGCCCGCACACACCCTATGCGCAGTCGCAGGCCACCATGTCCAGCTACCCCGAATTGCCCTACGGACTTCAGACACAAAGCCCGACCGGCTATTCGACCAACGCCAACAGCTTCCGCATGGGCACGAGCCCTCTGAGCGCATATCCAATGGCCGGTGACGCCGGTTCGCCGCCCTGGATGACCATGTCCTCACCTCCGCCACCACAGCACCAGCAGTACCACCCTCAGCAGCAGCATGCGCAGGTGCAGGCCCAACAACAACAACAACAACACCAGGCCCAGCAGCAGCAACAGCAGCAACAACAACATATGCAGGGTCTGCAGAATATGCATGGTATGCACAACATGCACAACATGCACCCGGCTCTAGCTGGCGCATCTGGGGTTGGCATGGGCGGCCTTGGCGGTCTGGCCCCCGGCATGTCTTCTCCGTCCATCAACGGACCCATGGGTGGCCACCACTCCCAGCACCACGACCCTCATAGCCAGCATGCCCACCATGGCCAGCATCAGCAGCAACATCAGCACATGATGCCCAGCAGCTACAACCCGACACAGCTTCGGTACCCCGTGCTTGAGCCTCTCGTGCCTCACCTGGCAGGTATCGTGCCACTCACGCTCGCCTGCGACCTGATTGATCTGTACTTTGCCAGCTCGTCGTCGGCCCAGATGCACCCCATGTCACCCTACGTCTTAGGCTTTGTCTTCCGCAAGCGCTCGTTCCTGCACCCCACAAAGCCACGTGCCTGCCAGCCTGCTCTGCTCGCCAGCATGCTTTGGGTTGCTGCCCAGACTAGTGATGCTTCTTTCCTGACTAGTGTGCCATCGGCCCGTGGCAAGATCTGCCAGAAGCTGCTCGAGTTGACCGTCGGTCTGCTCAAGCCTCTGATCCATACGCCCTCTGGCAACAATATGGACATCCAGGAGGATGGCATCCACCATGGTGATGACAATGTCGACGAGAGCATGCAGGCCACCGGTATGGACAGCCCGGCCTTTGATGGTGTCTCCCTGGGTGGCCTGGGCGTGGCCATGCCAGGCTCCATCAGCATGGAAGCCGCTCTAGCCCATGCCACCATGGACACCATCAACATTGCTGCCAACGCCGCCAACGCCAGCGGAAACGCGAACGGCAACGCCAATGGCAATGGTAACGGAAACACCAGCGGTGGTGCCTTTGGCGCTGCCGGCACCATTGATGATGTCGTCACCTACATTCACTTGGCTACTGTCGTTTCTGCTAGTGAATACAAGGGCGCCAGTCTGCGCTGGTGGAACGCTGCCTGGTCGCTGGCACGCGAGCTCAAGTTGGGCCGTGAGCTGCCTCCTCATGCCACCTCAGCTCAGACTCAGCCGCAGGAAAACCAGCAGGAGCAGGGCCAGCAGGCCGAGAACGAGTCTCGCCAGCAGGCCCGCGCCGCAGGCGAAGAGGATGAGGACGAGAACGGCCTCATGGGCATGAACAGCATCGAGAGCATCGAGGGTATCGGCAGCATCGATGGCATGGACGGTATTGATGCTATCGACAGCAGCCTGGAAGGTGCGGCAGCAACCTCGGCCAACCCTGTTCCTGTCCACATCATCTCCGATGAGGAGCGGGAGGAGCGCCGTCGCATCTGGTGGCTCGTCTACATTGTCGACCGCCACTTGGCCCTTTGCTACAACCGCCCTCTCTTCCTTCTGGACATTGAGTGCGACGGTCTGCTCCGCCCTATGGACGACACGGACTGGCAGAATGGCGAGTTCAGGGATGCGTCCGGCAGCGATAGCAAGGCCGAGTCTGGCAACAACGCCGAGAACGCAAACAACACCGATGAGGGCGCAAAGCAAACCACCGCTGATGGCAACGACGGTCAGAGCGGCAAGGCCTCTACCAGATACCGCGGTCCCTCGTTTGAGTGCAGTGGCCACAGTATCTACGGCTACTTCTTGCCTCTCATGACCATCCTCGGCGAGATTGTCGATCTGCACCACGCCCGCAACCACCCTCGCTTCGGCCTCGGCTTCCGCACTTCGCAGGAGTGGGATGTCCAGATCTCCGAGATCACGCGTCACCTGGCCACCTACGAGCAGAGTCTCAAGGCATTTGAACACCGCACTCTGAGCCCGTCTGCGCTTGTTACCGCCAATGAGGAGCAAGCTGCGGCCGCCATTGCTGCCGCTGATGCCAGCAACGCTGCTGCGGATGCCAACACCAAGAACAACCAAGGCAACCTGGACGCCGGTATTAACATCGGCCGTGCCGCTTCTGCACCCCAGGATGCTGGCACCCCATCGGTCCACAGCGTACACTCAGTCCACTCTGTCCACTCAACCCCGCTGCCGACGACCACATCGCTTTCTGCGCCCATGACTTCGGCTGCCGCACCTCTTGCCCGCATGACTGAGCTCGACATCCAGACGCGCATTGTCGTCGCCTACGGCACACATGTCATGCATGTCCTCCACATCTTGCTCGCCGGCAAGTGGGATCCCGTCAACCTGCTCGATGACAACGATCTGTGGATCAGCTCTCAGGGTTTCATCACCGCCACCGGCCACGCCGTCTCTGCTGCCGAAGCCATCAGCAGCATCCTCGAGTATGACCCGGGTCTGGAGTTTATGCCCTTCTTCTTCGGCATCTACCTGCTACAGGGTTCCTTCTTGCTGCTGCTTATTGCCGACAAGCTGCAGCTCGAGGCCAGCACGAGCGTGGTCCGTGCTTGCGAGACCATCATTCGTGCCCATGAGGCCTGTGTTGTCACTCTCAACACCGAGTACCAGCGAAACTTCTCGCGCGTTATGCGCAGTGCCCTAGCACAAGTCCGTGGCCGTGTCCCCGAGGACTTGGGCGAGCAGTACATGCGCCGCCGTGAGCTTCTCTCGCTCTACCGGTGGACCGGCGACGGCACCGGTCTGGCCCTGTGATTGGACAGGACCACACGTCTTCCACTCTTTTTTTTTCATTTGTTTGTTTCTCATATATCACATGTTTTTTTTATACTGCCCTTTAGAGATGGATACGGATTTTTACAACAGGAAAATGGACGGAATGGATGACGGCAGGCGTTATTTGATTTACCGATCCCTTATTTATTATTGGTTTTATTTTGTTCTCTTTATTGTCTCAGCGTGCTGCAACGACTTCAAAAATATGGAAACACACAACGAGCGACGACACAATTCTTTTTATACAACAACAACAACAACAACATCAACAACGAACAACGGAAAGGGGACGGAGCTTTTGTTATTATATGGTGGTTTCTACTGTTTGTACGGGCAGCGGTAATGTTTGGATTACTACGTTTTATGTTTCTCTCTCTCTTTTCAAACATCAGCATGCCATCGGGGCCTGCAAAGTAAATATTGACAAATAAAAATACTATCATCACACTTCACTCTCTGCCTCTTCTTCATCCCTTCTTTACGCCGTACTACCTCAACAAGGTCCGGCTCGGGGCATCGTTTTTTGATGATTTCTGTAGGCCAAGTACTTCCTCGTGCTGGCCGGAGAAGGTCCTTCGCCCAAAACAGTGGAAATTGGGTCTTCGCCTTCAGACTTCACGCCGGAAGCCTTTTGCATATTTCTCCGAGGTTGCACAAAATCATTATGTTTCGCTTAACAAAAGGCGATCTGCCTTTATTCCACAATTTTGATGCATCCAAATCAATGTTGGTCCATCGTAACCGATTCGGAACGGTCCGTGGCGGTGGTGGGCACATCCTCTCTTTTAGTTTTAGCGTATTTTATGTATTCTTTCATATAGTCAGGTTCCTAATTTCTTTTCTTTTTTTTTTTAAAAAAAAAGAAGAATAGGTATCCATAATTCACATCGTGTTTGGTGTAAAGGACCAAATGCAGATACGAATGATTTAAATTGATTTATTTTGTTTTAAGTTCCGACGAAGTAGACTCCAAGAAACTTGTGATAAGTGACAAAAAGAAAATGTAGCAAAAAGAGCGGCAGTATGCTCATAAATACCTCAATAAATGCACTCAAACGCTCGGAGACATTAGTTATTCCTCCGTTCTTCTTTCTCTTTTATTTCCCCGGATGAGGGCCGTAGACTCGCCGAGCACAAAAGACAAAATCCCGAAAAATAGCGCGGCGTAATACGGGCCACGTCCAGACGAGCGTATTGTCGGTTCTATGTTCTAATATGTTCTGGGCCTTTGACTTCTGGGCTGGCAGTCTCAGTCATACACCCCAACTTATTGTGGCATTTTTATTTTTTACTTGTACTTTGCCCCGGCTCTTCTCTTTCTCCAGTTGGTGCACGAGCCGTGCACCCGGGAAGTTCTGCACGACCATGACCGTTGTCATTTCTTTTTCCTATTCTCTTTTGGATACTATTGTCCACACAATTTTCTTGTGTCACGATCCCCTTCCTGCCTGTCACCTTGTTACTTTGCGGGCAAAGGTAACACAGTGTTGATCGAGATGTCTTACACAGGGGGAAAGGGGGTAGGAAGAGACAGACAGAGCGCCACAAAGAACTGCCGGGAGATTCTGGTTCCGAAAACAGAGAAAGAGGAAACCAACAGCAGCCAAACGTCCAACGGCCACCATCGAACATCCAGCGACAGAGACACAACAGACAACTAAATTGCCGGTCACCTGTTAGATTTGTTGCAAATCATTTCCTGGTAGTTGGGCTGACAGAGGCTCTTCCGTTGTTAAGGGCTTCCACAAGAAAGGTGTGATTCTTGTGGTCAACTTTTTCAGTCGATATGATTCGATCCTTTGACTGGCTTTTAGTGCACCCATACGATCATCTCATGTCTTTTTTACGTGAGGAATCGTCAGCCACCGAAAGAAATCAAGCGTATCACAAGAAGGCTTGAGCTCAAAAAAGTATCAGTAGCATCTGTTCTGTTTTGCAACAATCCCTATCCCTACTTCCAGTATTGTTCCCTTTTCCGATTCCGATCCGTAATATTCCAGATTCCGTTCCATTTTGCAATATAATGCGTTTCCCAGAAGGCCAAATCAAAATAGATGGCCCTTGCAAACTCCAATCCAGATATAAAAAGTCACCGCTGCTGAATACAAAACAATCTTTTCGCCATAGCGCCAAGTACTATAAGTTGGTTAGCATCGTCTGAAGTTTGGTGACATGAAAAAGAAGGCACTCACATCAACGCACCCTCGTGCAATAACGCCTTATCCCATGTTGTTGGTGGTCTCTTCACATTGAGTCCAGACACGGCCCGCAGATCTTGAGCTGGCAGAGCTGGCACTCGTAAACAGCAAACAAATCGCCCATCATGCAGCAGCTGCACTGGAACTTGAGATAGCTGTTGTCGGACTTGATATAGACAAAGTAGTGGTGGCATGTCTTGGGATTGGACATAATGGCGGTTGTGAGGGTTATGTTGTGGAGGCAGAGAGAGAAAAGATCGCAAAGAGAAGGTGAGAATAGGACGAGGTTCAGAAGGATGTCCGTTTGTAGAAGAGAGAAGAAGATAAAGAAGGCAAAGAGAGGATATGAAGAGGGACCGGGGACAAGATATATTGTAGAATATATCCCAACATTCAGTGATTTAAAAAATGAGGGAAACAACAGTCCAGTTCCTGTCCTTCCCTTTTTTGTGAAGCCTATGCCAAAGCGAATGTTAGCAAAGTGAAAGTATCTACAATTGTGAAGACACAAGCAGACATATATATCCCAGTGACCTGGGAGGCATATTCCGTTGATTCTCTCTCCTGTGTACTTACTCTTTCTCGAAGGGGGTGTGGATGTCTTGTGCGAGGTGTGCGTCTGAGTTGCAAGGTGTGCAAGGTGTGAGGTGGTACTGAGCCTGATGTTGGCAGGTTTGGGGGTGGGCGGATTTTTTGTTGGCTGTTGGTTGGATCGTTTGGTGTTGCACAAAACAAGTAGAGATAAAGAGAACAATGCAATGTGAGGCGAGGTACAGATGAGATGAAGTTGAGGTTTATCGACGAATAATGGGGGCAGTAGAAATAATGAGAAGAATTCAAAGTTGGTGTGAGCAGGTTTAGAGGTGGAAAACAGGCCACTCTTTATATGTTGAGGCGAGGCTTGGGGCTGTCCACGGGATAAAAGAAAACGAGACTGCGGTGGGCCTCTCTTGACCTTGGACGGTCTCGAAAAAAAATAGTAGGAGGTAAGAATAACGCGAGGATAGGTGTTCAAAAGGGAAACCACGCCGGTCCCAGGATAAACGTCTGATCCAAGAAAGAGTACGACGAGGGGAGGGGGGCAAGAGACGGGATGATGGTGGCCCTTCGTACAAGAACCGGAGTTGCAGACTCGTACTTGTGCTCGTCTTTGGCAACCGTGGTTGTGGTTGTTCTTTGACGTTTGTATGGCTGATGGCCGGGTTTGGTTGCGGTAGTGGCAATGGTGGTGTTAATGATGATGTGAGTTGGCTGTCGTGCCAGGGATACCGCGGCTTCGGAGGGTTTCCAACAGTTCACAAAGAACGGTGGCGATGGCAAGCCGGTCAGGGAACAAGGCACAAGGCAACAAAAACGCAAGGCAGTTGTCAAGTCAAAGTGGTCTTGGTTCGCAATGGTTGTCAAGGAAGTTGGTGGGCCGGGATGGAGAAAAAGGAGGCTGATGGACGGTTCCAAGGTGTATGCATCTGTGCGAACGGAGGGTTGTGCGAGGTGCAAGGTGATGGTGGGCAGACGTTGAGCTGCAGAATAAAATATAAATAAATAAAAGAGAGCGTATAAGAAAGGGAAAAGATGTACAGAAGAGCAAAATGGAAATTCAGAGAAACGTCAGAACGGTTCTTTCCTCATACGGCATATCCCATGTACCAGGATTACATGTACACAACGGTTGCTGGCGTTGTGTTCTATCCTTTTACAGACAGGCCTGCCACAACTTCTGCCACTTCTTGGACTTCTGGGCCCTCTTACAGTCGTACTCCGTGCACTCGTAGAACCTGGGCTGTCTGCAACGGCCGCATAACGGACAAGGACAAGGCCGGGGGAACAAAGCTGCTTCGCTCAGCTGACCCGCATGGGAGAAGGGGTCTGGGCTTGGACGAGGGTATCGGCAAGTACTTTGTCAGAGCTGGAAGGTGGAACTGAAGATGAAGATGAGATATGGAGAACCGGGAGCTAGAGCCTGGAACGGGGAACTGGGTGCAAGGCGAGCCCTAGTTCGGCGTGTTTTGTTTCTTTTGTTTTTTTTGGGAACAGCTGACAGAGGCAGGGCAAGACTGGTTCCAGAATAGGGGAAGGTGAGCGTGGGAGTCGTGGGAACGACGTGGGAGGACGGAGTAGGATGTGATCTATGCGAGGCGAGGAAGAGAAAGTTTTGGCAGAATGAGAAAGAGCAAAAAAAAAAGAAAGAAAGGAAAATGCCCGAGGAGTATGAAGGCATGAAGACACGGATGCAAAAAGAGGACACAAGAGTGCGAGAGTGGACAAGGCAGGGTACTTTTAGCAAACGGGGCCAGTCTGGGACGACAAGAGGTCGAGAGTTCGGCACCCTGGTCGAATAGAGCGTCTCAAAACAAAAACGAGAAGACTTGGGGAAGAGACGAAAAGAATGATTGAGAAAAAAGAAAGCAAATTCTAGTCCCAGAAACCCAAAAGAACCGAAGACGATAAAGGCCCAGAAAGGCCCAAAGAGGCCAACGACTAAGCAGACAGGGTAGAAATAAAACAAGCGCCCAGGGGATGGACTTTGTCAAGTTGCTTGTTCCAGCGCCCCATGGGCCGGCAGCCTCTGGTTTTGCCTAGTGCCGGACCAGGCCAGAACAAACCGTAGAAGAGCGTACGAGGTATGCTGGGGTTTTTGGGCAATACTCAGTTCACGTATCTTACAGGGCAATAATACGCAACTTGTAGACTAATACACAAATTCGTGTAAGTCCTCTGCATGTGCATCGTTTCCTTTTGTAAATTCCTCCAGGAGAGCCTCGTTTGGGTTTCTTTTTTCTTTTGAATTATCCTTTTTTTTTTTGCCTTTTGTCCCCTCCCACGCACGCTTTGTCCTTGCTCACCGTCTTCACCTTGCTTCGGCGGTTCCTCCGGCCGTCCCTTGTATCGCCGTCCGTGTCTCTCCCCCCATCCCTTCCTCTTTGGGACTCGGCCTGCGACTTTGCCTAGACCAGGTCCCTGGGTCACTGATGCCATGGCATCCACTACCTATCTGCAAGGGCAAGGACATGTCCTCGTATGCGCGGCCTGGCGCTCACTATTTTATTCGATGCTTTTTTTCATTCGTCCTTTTTTCTGTTCTCTTTTTCGATTTTTTTCTCTCCTCTAACCGACGCGGTCAGTGAGCTCACTAGGAACAGCACTAACGACCTTTAGCGCTGATCGACGGCACTTTGAGGGGGTGTTCAGTACCTGAGACAGGCATATCCAACGAACATACACGTACTCATGTGCACCAATGCAGGACGACCAGGAAGGTATGTCGTCGCGGAGAAAAGGGTGACGCTCGGACTAGGTCGTGAACGGACTCGGACGTGTCAAATGGAAGAAGATGAAAAGAAGAGGAAAAGAAGAAATAATAGAAAAACAGAAGACAGGAAAGAAGACAAGCCCAGACCACCGTTGGCTGCCCTGGCGTCGTTCGGACCAGCGATGATCTCAACGGTTTGTCCTGGTCGTTGGGAGCCCGTCCCCTCTTTTTCTGTCTCTTTCTCTTGTTCGTTTTGTCTCTGTCTTGGTATATGCATGACTTGCAGGTACAAGAGAGAATTATGCCTTGTAGGGACGACGTCGGTGATCGCGCCTTCCTCGCGCACACGGATACCTCGCTCCTTCCATTTCCGTACTCTTGTACACTTGTCAACACGCGCCCCGTGCCTTCCTGTATTGTCCACAGAGGGCCGCGCCGTTTCCTTCCGGTATTTTATTGTACTTCCACTTTACACCGGCCCCTCTCTCTGAGCCTCTCCATTCGTATTCTTCAATCCTTTTTGTTTCTATTTTGTGTCTCTCACTTCCCTTCCTTTTTCACGTGTTACATAAGCTGTACCAAGATGCATTTCCCCTCCTCCGTGGAAAAGTGTCTCCCGTCCTTTCATCTCACACGCAAAACAGCAGCCACTTTCTCGATTTCCCTCAAACTGGGTGAGCGCGCATGTGTGCCTATATCTCACATATGCACGCTGGAACGATACAGCCCCGCGGGACACCGGCGTGGCCGCGCCTGCCAGGAACGATCTTATCACAGACTAACGAGTATGGAGTGTGTGATGAGGATTCTCCCGTCATTTTCGTACAAATTCTCCGCCCGGCGTTCCGTTCAACCCATGAAGATACCTTGCAAAAAGGTCCTTGTAATTCGTCACTGGCCAGTCACCATCCAGAACCCACCCCTGCTCATCTCTTGTCCCTCAAGTCCCTCTTTTGTTGCCTTCTGAGCCGTTTCTTGGTTGGCCAGACCCAGGTTTCCATCATTTTACTCCCTATTTTGAAGACTGTTGCAAGCATTGTTGATTGTTCTGGACGTGCTCCGTGCAATTCACAGGTCAATCTTTGTTGCATTAGGAGATAACACGAATTTATGATCAGGCAAAAAATGGCATGCACAAAGAGAAACAACACCACCACTCAATATAAACCCATGGTAAGAAACTCGTTTGATTATTGACGGCAGCAAGAATGATATGCGGTCTTGAAATCGACTGGAACATAGTACGATGTACTTGGACTATGACATACGTTAGTAACTTGTTAGTCGTGTGCAATACCAGGCCAGTCCCACCTCTTATTCGCAAGCTGCATGTAAGTAGTACGATGCAAGTAGACTCGACGCAGGATAATCTCGCGCCAGGACCCTATCACATATTACGAGTATCAAGACCCAAAAACTCTCCGCAAGCTTGAAACCACACACAACGCAGTGAACACTCCGTAAGATATGGAGCAATAGCGGTATGACAATGCCCCCAGGACAAAGTTGTAAAGTTCACTGCTCCTCTCCTCTTTTCTTCCCTTTTTTGGCATTTTCATAGGCCCCTGGTCTAGCCTGCGATCCATCGCGTGCCATGTGCTCGACCGTTTGAGCTATCGTAATGGCGGGTTCCACAACGAGAGGCCACTAAATCCACAGCAAAAGGCAAGCGGTCCACGAGGTGCAATGGGCCTTGTCTGGCCCTGTCCTTGTGTCTTTGCCTTGTCCTTGTCTTCTTGCCTCTCATCATTTTTCTTTCGATTTTTGACAGAATTCGTGGACTGGGATGCCGCCGGGAGAGAAAGTTGACACTGGCGGGAAAACTAGACCGCCCATGCCTTGTCCGGCGTCCTCGTACGAATTGGAGGGGACGGGAATACTGTCATGGAGCCTGCGGAGGAACATGGACCAGGGCAGATGAGGCAAAGTGTCTCCTCGCAAGCGAGACAAACGAAGGAAAGAACAAGGAGAGACACGAGACAACGAAGATGAAAGATGGAAGGAATGGTACTAGGAAAACGTGCGTCTTTTCGCCCGTATATCCGCACCTATATTGCCAAAAAGGCCTTATTGTTTTCCGCTGTCCTGCGCGTCCAATAATCGGTGGAATGCTGACATCGAATGACAATACAGAAGCTATCCCTGACTGTCTCTTTGCGAAACGACTGCGTTGTTGTCGACCTTGTGTTATGATTTCTCTTTCCCAACGTCGCAAAAGAACGTCCAGACACAACACCTCCCCTCCCCCTCTCTGTCTCTTCTCACATCCCTCTTTGACGCCCGGCTGTCATCCGCGCCAATGACTTTTCTGTCCAGGTTGCCAGCTTTTGCAGTTACATCGTGTCTTGAGTTCGGGCGAACAGGGAGAAAAGAATGTTGCAATGTGCACAAAAAGACCAGCACGAACGCGTTGACAGTTGAGGGTCTCGAGGGTCAAAACGACAACTTTCGCCCAAAAACGACAAAAAGAGAACAGACCTAAATAGGACCCCTTGTCCAGATCGGCTCAGACGAAGTTTCACACCCTTCCATATATGCTTCTGTTTCCGTTCTGTGGGCCTTGTCCTCTTTTTTCGTGGTCTCCTTCTTTTCTTATCAGGCAATTACGACGTGAGATACTCCATTGCGAGACCATCGAGCCCAAACAGAACCCCAAACAACCCCATAAAACTCCATTTGAGCTTCATTGGACTCCATTCGGACTCCATAAAATCGTATCCATCGAACGCGTGGTAAATTCCGGACATATCCTAGTGGCGCTGCCAGTGTCGTCGAAACACGCAAGGTGCTCGTCGAAGCCGTGTACGGAGTAGAAAACGAATAGAAGGTGAAGAGAAAAAAAAAGAAGATTGAGAAGAAGACTAGAAGAAAAGAAGACGATAACCCACCCGGCTGCCTCTCGAAAAGGCATAAATCGACTTCCGCTATTGTCGCTTGCCGCACGTCCCATTGCTGCTAGTGACTTGTAGCTTGCAGCGGCAGGAACGTGGAAGCCACAGTGTTCACCGGTCTCGTTAAAGCTGTGGAATCCCGGAAGGCCTAAAAGCAGGCTGCGCCATATGCGAGTCTTGGAAGGATCGTTCCAAGAGTTGGTTGAGTGAGCGACGGGGCGTCTTGAGATTTTACAATCATTTTATTCGGACAGACAAATCGTACAACGTCGTCTATCTTGGCCTTCTTTTGTTTCTTCCGTTTCTCTTCTACGTACTTTCTCCGCTCTTGCCTTTCTTCCATCTTATCCTTACCCGATCCTACGAACGTATCTTGCTTGTCTCGTTCGCTCCTTGGCGCAATTTTTTGCCCTCTCGTTGGAGAAGGCTTTTTTTAGGAGCAAGATGCAAGGTCGTAAGATATGGCGCCCATAGCTCTTTGGTAAGATCTGACAAAATGACACTCTTTTTGAAAAGGGGAACAAGGAAGAACACGTGTGTGGCTCTCGTCTGCCTTTCGAGTCGAGTATTACGACGCAAGATTCCGAGTACTTTCCTGGTACAACCCTTTATTTCTCTGATGTTTGCTTCCGAAAGATCCTTTATTTATTTTTTTTCATATTTTCATCTTTTCATCTTCATCGGCCGATCCAGAGCCTCTGTGGTCGTCTTAGGTACTTACACCGCCCGTCATGTGAGCGTGCCTATGGCCATAGGTGTTCCCTTCAAGTCCCGCCGGTCAAAGCACAAGGAGGTGCAGCAACAACAAAATCTATGGTAATGAGATCCATGTCGCCGTAGTACGACATCCGTTTCTGACAACGTTCCCTTTCGACTTCCAACCCTCCTTGCTCCCTTCCACTCGCGTCACACTGATTGCTGGTTATGGTAATGGTAATGGTAATACTCCATCCAGGTGCACGCATTCTTTGGGTCGGTCTCTTTCCCCCAGGCCATGTCCATCCAGGCCCCTCCGTGTCCTCCCAAAACGGGCTTAGTGGAGTCGAAAAGCACGCGAGATTTTCTTACGAGTTTTCCCTTGTTCTTTTTCGTCTTCTTTTTCCTGTCCCCTTGCCCCCCCCCCCTTCGTTTAAACGGTCTGCTTTCCATTGCCGAATGAAACGCTGCAGCGCCCCCAAAACGGACAGGAAGGAATCTCGAAGGAAGATGCAAGACGCAAGAGAGAGAGAGAGAAAAAAGAGTGGCTACAGAACCTGAGGGCACCACACTGAACAATGAAAAGGTAAATATGACTGCTCAGTTCGGTCAGTCTGGGTCGTCTGAGTCTCCAGTCCGCTGTAACGGCGGGATCGAAGTCACCGAGGATTTTTGAAAAAAAAAAAAAAGAAAAAAAAAGAGTGGACATTGTCAAAAAGAGAAAAAGGGAAGAAAAAAAGGCAGAACGAAGACAATCTTGCGGCGCAAACCACTCCATTCAGTCCATGACCATGCGATGCGCGTGCTCCGATGGAACGCAACAATCAAAAAAAGGTCCAAGAGATCTTCGCACGGAGCGCTCGAGAAGGGCAAAGGAAGCAGAAATTTACCACAAAAATGCCCACATTGGAGATAGAGGAACAATCCACAACGTGCCCTCAAGACGCCCTTCTTCTGATCGGTTAAGCCGGAAAAATCCTTCACGACAAGCCCCCTCGTCGGGCAAGCCAGGGTACATTGGACTTGTGGACTTCTTGCGCCACAAGTGACATGATTCAACGTAATACGATGAAGTATCATAGAGAATGGCGGTTTTGTAGCAGCTATTCTGCGATTTTCATATTATTGATTTTCTTGTTCAAAACTGCATCATGAGAGCATGCCGTACACGCTTGCTTCGGCATTTTGAGACGAACTGGTAGCTTTTGGAAACTTTGCATGTATTGTCAAGGGGCTATTTGTTGTTAAAAATAGCAGAAGCAAGGGTACAAGACAAGACCTACGAGAAATAAGAATCAGGCTCGTAAGGGCGACAGGGCTGAGGGGCTAGGCAAACCTGAATAGCGAGGACATCGAGCAATCAAGATGACTTTTAGGACCTGTATGATCAGGAAAAGCATTTCTCAGGACGACTTATGTCTGGTATTTGTACACACTCTTTTGATTCCTTTTTGTATCACTTTACATCTTGCGGTTCCGCTCCCATTTGTTGGACTTCTGTGGGGAGTGGCTGAAAGAGAAACAAGAGACAAGAGGGAGCATAAACCTCAGGGTTTCTCCTAAAAATAAATCTAGAGCACGCTCGTCGAAGATACAAACATGCAGCCTGTGAAAGCGGCACACACGTTCACAAAAAGGTCGATCTTTCTTTGATTTTCCTTTTTCCGTAGTTCATAGTCCTGTTCGGAGACAGATTCAAATGTGAGACATGCAGTAAAAACATGACAAACAAACTCTTGCATCTCAAATTCATTCGTTGAATAAAACCTACAGACTCCAAAAAAAAAATACGCCGAAAAGATAGCAAATCATTCCAAACGAGACAATTGAGCTACAAGACCAGACGGCTGTAAACTGTGAGCGTGGGATGCATCCGAAGATCCGTGAAACGTCAAAAGGCTTCACCGATCGACGATCCGTTTATCATTCAAGGTGAGAGCAGCAATATTTGAGTACAAACAGTTCACCTCAAATGTACAAGTAGATATTAGAATGAGTGTCACTCATGAACTCAGCAATTTTTATGAGCACAATACTTAGTGACAAAAATTGAGATCAAAATGAGAATGAAATTCAATCCGGCCGTTATTTTTCTCTTGCATTGAAGACCTCGGCTCTCTTCTTGACCGGGACATAAAGGATGCACACCATTAACTCACTGCTATGCACGCTTTTGGAACTTATAATCATGCCCTCGGCAATCCGATATGCCATAGTTCGGGAAGAATAGGATACCACTGAAATCTCATGAGAGTTTCTAGAAATTGTAGGACCTTTTCTTCAAACTCATGCTGCTTATTTTGTATCTCACTCACGATGATCATAGATATATTCGATCGGCACCCATTGATGAGTTCTTGCGATCGTGACGCGACTGCGTAAGTGCGTAAAAGTGGCCTGACAGGGCTGTGTGAAGGACAAAAGGAAAAAGAAAAAAGTAAGGAAAAAAGAAAAAAAGAAAAAAAGAAAAGAAGAAACAAGGGTCTGAACCCAACGCGACAGCCTCGAAAATGTAACCATGTATGTACATGTACTTGTATCTTTACTAAACTTGCCGAAATTCGCCAATGTTCACCAAAGAACTCGCGTATCCTGCTCGTTTAAACCGTCGCCACCCATTTCTTCGTTCTTATTTTCTTCTTCTTCTACACATACTACATCTGCCTTGTCAAGTGCTTCAGCAGCCCTCATGTTTCAACATCTCAACAGAAGCAAGCTTCACATGCAATCACATATTGCAAACTAGTGGTGTAATGCAAGCAAAACTCCGTACTTCTCGCACGGCGGTATCCGAAGAAGGAAGGAAAGTAAAGCAAGGTTCTTATGATTGTTCTATCGATGCCTAATATCCCCTTACGTCTTGAGCTATTCCTGATATATACGCCGTGTGGATTGCTCGCTCAGTTATGATTCGGACAAACGGCATTTTCACTGACCTCTTCTTGCCTCTCATGATAACATGGCATCGATGTATATCCCATGTACTCTTCATTTACAAAATATGTGCTTCGCAAATATAGGAGTTTACGTGATCTTGGTGCCCTCCACATTCCCGCGATGCTGGTCTGAAACGACCGGTGGGGCTGGCAGCCCAACCGTTGACATGTGAGAATTTTGATTCATCAGATTTCGTATTCTAGACCGGTATTAGGCGCCAGTTTCTCCGTTAAGGGCTCTAACAATCTATTGCCTCGTTCTTTTATTCGTTGTATCTTACGGTCGTATTTTTAGTGGTGGGTTATGTACGACAGAAGCCTTAATATTAGAGTAGCTGAAGAGAAGCATGATAATATTTACCTTTTCATTGAATACTAGATTTAGCTGTGATATGCTTGATGTTGATACTTCAACGGTATTTTCGTAAGCCCCCAAAATATCAATTTATTATTATAATTAAATCTCATTCTTTTGTTTGTTTGTTTTTTATATTTAATTATTCTTACGAACAAACCGAGCTAACCTTTTAATAGTTGGATGAGGTATGAGAGAACAAAAACAAATTCAAATTAAATAAATTCGTTCTATTCTTGATCATCTACAAACCGGTGTTGGTTCCTTATTCTAGTGAACGATAAACGCGCAAAAAGCAACAAGAAAAACAAATAAAAACACAGATGCGTGAACTGGAAAAAACGAGTGCATGAAAAAAAAATGCTGATCTCATCACCTTGCATTTTCTTATCTCCAAAACGCATCGTAAATCCTCACTCGTCTGCATCTCCCTTGCATCTGAGTTTTCTCATCTGCTTCCCTTCGTATCTGTTCACATCCATTCATACGTCCCGGCCGAGATGGGATCGCCGTTGGATACTGGCACAACCGCTGCCGTGCGCCTGGGACTTGGGACCGGGACGTGGGGGAAAGAACAAAGGGGAAAGATTGGCACCTGTTTGGGGGCTGAAAAGAACACAAAAAGCACAAGCACAGATGCTTGTCTTAGAAATGCCCCCACCATGAACGACTCCAACAGCTCCCAATCATTACAATCGTGTTTTTTTACCTTTGTTGTGAGTCGCTTTCTTTTTCTTTTTCTTTTTCTCTCCTATTCCATGCGCATGGGTCATCCCAGTTCCCAGCACCCATCGCCCAGGGTGAGGGGCCACTAACAGCCACCGGACCAACTTCCGGAGCGAGACATGGGCAAACGGAAAACGAGGCGAAACATGACACTTTGCTTCTTATTGTCATTTTATGGAATTTCTTTCTGATTTTTGCTTTTCATTTTTCTTGTTGCTTTTTTTTCTCTTTTTTTAACAGATGCTCTTTTGCTTTTTTCCATGTTCGCCTCTCACCGTATTGTTGGGAAAATACCATGTCGCCTCGAGTTTAACGAACGTAACCCATCGCCGGGTCATTTTGATGGGACACCCTGCATTGTCGTTCCCAGCCAATAGGTTCGCATCCGGGCCACAAGAATACACATCCCAAAACGGGCGGCCTCATACGCGTACAGGCAGAAAAAGGAACAAAAAGACAAAAAAATCAAGCAGAAGCACACAGCGCCATCCAATCTCGGATGTGCCGCGTTCCGGGGGTGTGTGTCGGTGCTTTTCTGGGACTGACTTTACGTCACCTCAAACCCAAGGGTGCCGACAAGGAGTGACGACCGTCGAGGTCAACATGCGTTGGGAACCAGGAAACAGATTAGGCCTTGGTGTCCTTGGGCGTTGCTTCTGCCGCTGCTACCACCGCCGCCGCCTTCTCTGCTGCTTTATCGACCTGCTTCATCTCAAGACCGTCTTTGCTGTCCTGGGCATCACCATCGCCAGCCTGTTTTTCTTGAAAAGTGAAGGCGTCGGACAGGTTGACGGCTAAGAACGACTTGGGCAGTTTGACTCTGGAAAAGAGGTTAGTAATTAGACATAGTAGTACGCGGCTACTCAGTGCAACAACGGGTGTTGGGGGTGTGAATTACTGATGGAACCGCCCGCGCAGGGTCTCAATGACCGTCTTCCAGTCGTTGTGAGACGTCAAGCTGCGACGCGGGGCACAGCTGATGGTGTGCCGGCTGTCGAGCTGCACGTCGAGAGGATCGTAGACGTGGCAACCCGGGCTGATGGTGATACGGATGCTGTACTGGTACGTGGACGTTTCAACGGCACTGTCGCTGTCGTGGGCGTCACCACCATGGCCGCTGTTGTTCCCATCGGAAGCACCTTCAGCAGAGGAGGCGGTCTTGGGCCGGCTCGTTTCCGATTCGTAGAGTTCGAAGCAAATCTGCGACAGGTAGTCCAGCTCGGGGATACTGGCACGGGTAATCTTGGTCTCGATGCCGCCCTCCAGGATGGTGTTGAGAAGGGTGTAGATGTGCGACTCCTTGGTGAAGTAAAAGAACGACTTGACCTCGTCCGAGGCCTGCATCTCCTCGAGGTCCTGCACAATCTCCTTGAGCAACGGCAGCGAGGTCAGGAGACCAATCTCGAGCTTCTCGCTGTCGGAGATACCGTACTCCTGCGGGCAGATGAAATCAAACAACACCTTAGCCAGCTGGTACAGCTCGCGCAGAGGCTCGAAGCGGGCATCGGTCTTGGCCTTGGTCGGACTGTTCGTGCCCTTGTACAGGTGGAAGTACTGCTCGGCCGGTGGCGGCTCGGCAGCATGGCGGAGACCGGCCATCCATGAGCGACGACGGAAGATGCGCTTGACACTGGCCTTGTGTTGGCTGCTGCTGTTGGCCGAGTTGTTGCCACTTCCGTTGCTACCGTCCGACTTGCCGTCCTTGCCAACAACCTGGTCCTTGTCGGTGCCCGTGGTCCGGCTGGTACCGCTGCTAGCAGTTGATGGTCGGCCCTCGTCGTGTGAGTTGCGGTCGTCGATGCTGGGCCCAGTCTTGGACGGATTGGACGGGTTGGACGTCGGGCCGCCATTGCCGTTTGAACCATTGTTGTTGCCAGGGGCACCGGTACCGACCCAGTCCTCCTCCTCGAGCATGTGCTTCGGAGGCGTAAAGACCCACTCGAGGAACGCGCGGTTGTGGAGGGCGTCAAACTTCATGGTGTCGTATAGCTCAGAGATCTTGCTAGGGTCAACCTTCTCGAGGTCACAGAACTCGGCAAACAATTTGTCCCAGCGCTCGCGGAACAGTTCAGCGTCCTCACCACAACACCAGCGTGCCTGGATACCGTTGACGGCGTTGGCCTGCGCGATTGAGCTGTTCAGCGAGAAGGAGCTGGCACGACCACCATCGGCGCCGTTGGCAGTTCCGCTAGAGGCACCTGCAGCATTGTTGGCATCGAGGTTCACCGTGGTCGAGCTCGAAGCTGCTGTGCTAATGGTACCGTTGGGTCCCGACTTATCAAAGCTGGGCGACGACGACAGGTTGCCAGCGGTGCTCTGACCGCTGTTGCTCAGGCGTCCGGAACTTCCGCCCGTGCTTTCGGACGAGCCCTTGAGTTTGGCGTAATTGTAGTTCATGACACGCCGGTGGAAGTTCATGAGTTGCACGACACGAGTCTGCACTTCCGACGGCTCGGGCATGTTGTCGGGCCAGGCAAACTGGGGCGGACGCTCATTGTCCTTGCGTAGGAGACCCTTGAGCTTCTTCTTGACCTTGTCCATCTCGTCTTTGGCGGCGTTCGAGTCGTCCAAGAGATCTTTACGGATAGTGATGAAATCTTCCGGCAAGTTCTTTTCGCCCAAAAAGGCTGATGCCCAGATCTGGGCGCTGGTCGTGACACGACGCTCGGAGCTGCTAAAGACATGCACCTCCTCAAGAATGTCGCGGTTCAGCAGCTGGTAGTCATTGCGCATGTTGTCACCAAGCTCTTGTGCCTGGTAGCGAGCCGAGTGGGTGGGCTCACCACCCCACTTGACAATCAGTTGCAGTTTGTCGAGCACAAAATTGTTCTCGGCAGCCGTAAACTTGGACATGGTAACGCCGGACAGGGAGTCATGGCGGCGCGGCGGCATGCGAGGTGTCAGGTTGTCGTCGGCTGCAGCATCTTTGTCGGCCATGTCGCCAAACGGACCTGTTGGCAGGGTCGAGTTGCCGGTCGGTGTGACATCCTTAGCAACGCTCTGCTCCTCGACGGGAGGGAAGGCGGTCTCCTCCACAGGCGACTTCTTCTTGCGAAACATGGGCTTGATCTGCACCTTGGTACCCGGCCACGAACCCTTGCGGACAAGCACGTTACGGAGTGCAAGGAGCTTGCCGCGATCCTCAATTCCCGCACGAATAGCGACATCGACAGCATTGGCCACGCTGGCAAGGGCTGCCTCACCAATAAGCAAGACCTCTTCCTGGTGACCACGGAGAAGCTCAATGAAGGGCTCGGTGTGGAAGGTGAACTTGTACTTTTGCTTGGGTGTGCGGTCAGCATGACGGATAACTGAAACAACACCCTTGAGCTTCCAAGAGTGTGCCGGAGGCGGCGGCGGGGGCTTCTCAGGCTCATCGTCCTCCATAATGAGCGGGTTCTCGGCGTAGTTGGGTGTATGCGGCAGGGAAGAGGCCGCAGTCGACGGCATGCTACCAACACTCAGGCCAAGACCGGTCTCGGCACCCGGCTTGTCAAGCGAGGTAGCCACAGCAGCGGCTGCAGCCTGGCTCTCGAGCTGTGGAGACGAGGCACTGACAGCAATGGGCTGCCGTGGGCTGGTCGGTCCTGTGGCACTACCGTCCTGGGGCTGCGCCTGGGGGTCCTGTTTGTCGGTAGAAGACTTGGATCCCTGGTTGGATTGAGCAGCCTCCTTGTCTTTGACGAGGTTTTGCTGCAATGCCTTTTGGGCGGCCGTCAGCGTCTCGGTGCCGTCAGCTTGTGCGCCAATGGGTGGTGTGGATGTACCACCGCCTGTGCTCGGTGACGATGCATTGTTGTTAGATGCAGTGCCAGTAGCGGCGGCGGCAGCATTGGCCGCAGCAGCTGCAGCCACGGCAGCTGCAGCCGCAGTCTTGCGCAGCTTCTCCTTGACGAACATCTCCTTCAAGATACTAGCGGCCTGGTCGTAGTACTCGTCATTGTCCTTGACAAAACTCCAGCCATTGACATCGATAACATAGCTCTTGCCATTGGCCCGCAGAAGATCGAACCCGCAGACACATTGGCCGAAAGTGAGCGAGATCTTGCTCGCCATCTCCTTCTCCTCGTTGTTGAGCGTTGTTACGTAGCGCACCTCTTTGCCGTGGGTGTTGCGGCGCACAATACCGTCGACAACGGGCGACTTGCGAGTCTCGGCATGGCAGTAGGTGGGACCGACGGTGTATGCCTTGACGTCCTCGGCGTTCTCAACGCGCTGAAATTTTTCGTAAATGTAGCTCTCGGTGGGGTTGGTGATGGCGCGGGGGATGTTGAGATTCTCAAAGTACTCGGAGCTCTTGTTGCCGATCTTGCGGAAGAGCTTGCGGGCACCGCCGCCGGCCGATGAGGGGAAGTAGATGATGATGTTGTGGTCCTCGCCGCTGGTAGGCTTTTCGACAAAGGGTTTGCGAATGAGCTTGCCGTCGACACTAAGCACATCGTCGTTGTCGAGCAGGACGACCTTCTGCGGTGGCGGGTTCTTGGCCGGGTCGGTGGCGTCAAGAGTTACGCCGCCGACCTCGCGGATGTGGCGAACAATGTCCGGTGTAAGAATGCTGGGGCCTCCGTCGCGGGTGACCTCGATACGCTGGGGTGTAGGAACGCCAATCTTGTCAAGGAGGTGCAGACAGGCACGGCGGTCCCAGAGAACCTTTTGCAGGGGCACATCGTTGACACAGAACGGCTTGCGAGCCTTGACGTAGGCAATGGCCTTGTCCAGAGGGAAACCGTCGGAGTAGAACGAGATAAGGTAGTCACACATGGGCCAGTTCTCGACCTCTTCGTCTAGAATAACCTTGTCACCAAAAACGACAACGTCAAACTCGTTCTTTGCGATAAGGCGGTTCAAAATGTTGCGGCTGGGCTTGCTGCGGGCCTTGGCGTCGAGGGCGCAGACACCAATGACACCGAGCGGGGCCTTGCGGGCCTCCTCCTTCTCCTTCTTGTGGTGGGCATGGTTGCGTTCGCTACTCGGGCTCTGGCTGCTGGGAGCGGTGCTACCACTGAAGCGGCGCTTGACTCGGCTCCGGGAACGGGTGGGCTGTGTAGCGGACCGCGGAGGAGGGCCGCCGCTGCCGTTGGACTGTGTGACGAGAGGCGAGACGACCCGCCGTGAAGCAATTGAGCCGTCAGAGGACGCAGATCCTGGAGCACCTCCTGCAGCAGCTGGTGTCGGGCCGGTCGAGGCAACTGCCGGGGCCGAGAGTGGTGCGTGGACGGCACCCGGGTCTACTTGCAGAGGCGGGATCGAAGAGAGGGGGACGGGTGTGGCCTCCGAGTCGGTCAAAGAGTCGTCTTCATGCTCCTTGCTAGGATTTGTTGCTGTTGTTAAAGAGGCATTGACGTCGCTGGAGGAAGTCGGGTCCGGTGCAGGGCCGGAGGCTGTTGCAGGGTCCGCCGGTGGATCGGTGGGCGGGTTAGGGGACGACATACTGTCCCTCGTTTGTCGTGAGTCGCGAGCAAGGGTCGTCGTTGGAGGTTCTTCGCATGCGTTGGTGGGTGAGATGTTGTCTTGGATGAGGAACAAAGAAGTTGGGGGAGAAGATGCAGAAATTGTAAAGAGATCAGAGACAATGGTGACGCTATCTGTCCCTAGTAGGCGGGCAGGGGCGTAGTCGGAGGAAGGGGGGAAAGAGCGGTCGGCACAATGGTCAGGGATTTCTCGTTTCCCTATTGGGAAGCAATGATGTCGGCGGAAGGTACGACGTACAAGTCGGGGTGGTGAAGAGTTAAAGAGGAAGGATCACAGGATCTCGACAACTGCCCTCGTTTTCTTGCCAATCTGGGAAGGAGCGTCACAAGCAGAAACGGGCAAGAGCAAAGGAGCTGGGGAAAGACAGTAACTTGTGAAAGGGAAGAGAACAAAGAGAGCCGAGGGGCAGCAGGAGAGGCCAGGGCGAGAACGAAAGTGAAAGAAACGACCCGGGGCAAAGCTAGAGCACTCGGCGGCGAAAAAAAGAATGGAGCTTTTTTTTTCGGTAAGGCGAAGCTAGGCCATGGAGTTGGGACTAAATAAAGGGTGACAGTCGGAGATCTTGAGAACGTGCGCGTCTAGAACGTCGGGGATGATAGGGCCAGGCGAGGGCTGAGTATTCATGCAAGATATTATCTGAGCTTAAAAACAGAAATTATAAAGACAAAAGTAAAGAGAGAGAGAACAGCCAGACGCCAACACACCGTCTTTCGGCGCCGGCAGCCGGAGCAGGGCAGCTCGAAGAGACAGGGGCAAGGCCAAGGGAGCCAAAAGGAGGTGAAGGCAAGAGAGAGTAAAAGAAATGGTATTATTGGCCCACAGAGGGGGCGTGTGTTGTACTGTGTCGTGTGCGCTTTGCATGAGGCTGCAGGTCTGCAGTATATTGGACAGCAAAGAGTGCAGCTCAGAGTGCAGTTTTTCGGAGGAGGCGATATAGATGGCAAGAGAAGCCCAGAGAAGGCAAGAGCGTAAGAAGACAACGCGGCGGGCAGGTGCAATGGGACGAATTGGCGGCGGGCGTGGACCGGAGCGGGACAGGCAAGTGCGGGCGTGTCAGTGCATTCGGGGCAAGATGGGGTCAAGATGGCAGGAGCGAACGTGTCAATGCATGCACCGGTCTATGATTCACTGAAGGCAGCCCGATAAGGCGAGTAAAGACATGAAAAATAAAGTCGATGGCATAAACAAGAATCTAGACGTGCATTGGTCGCATTCAGGTGTAATTGAACTGGAATCGCACAGAACACAACGGCTGGGTTGTCACGATAATGGCTTGGACCTGTTGTGGAATTGCCATGCAGCATGACGTTTTTTGGTTCAGAATTGGATCAATTTTTGGTTCAGGTCCTCTGCGCTGCTTTAAGAGAAGACAAGAGCGCTCTAGTGGCGCTAATGCTGCGAACGCAAGAGCCGGCGTTATCCTTCAGCAGGCGGACCGCTACCGGCGAGCGAATGGGAAGCGCAGAGTTGAGGCACGGGGTGCTGGCCAGTAATAACAGTGAGTGACGGCAGGAGCGTTTGGTGGAGGGGTCACTGACAAACAAAGGGACAGAGGGGACTGAGTGAGAAACAGTGGGGTATTACTTACAGTGACCGTTAGGGCATCCAGGGCCTTCCAGGGGCTCTTAGTGATTTTCAGGGCTCTTCAGCGATGTCATGAGCGTCATCAAGTTCAAGATATGTAAACAAACCGAATGAGCTTCAAAACAAATATAGTCGGAGCCTCATACCCATGACGTGCATACACCAAGCGATTTCCCCACGAACAGGAACAAAACCGCCTGCGCGGGTCGCAAGGGGGTCCTTTTCTGTGGCCGATCGATCGCCTTGTCTTTTTCTGTCACCGAGACCTTTCTGCAGGCGCTGGGCGGGTGATGGAGTGACGGGGGAGGGCACGGGGCTTGTTTGAGGCGGTCATAGGGGGGAGCGGGCACTGAAGACACGCCCTCCCAGAAGTAGTAAAAGCACACGTGCTCACCTTCCAGTTTGAGTAACGTTGTAAAGGGCAATAAAAAGAACCATGATCAGTCTATGGTGCTTTATATGATGCTTCATATGGATAATGGAATTCGTGCTGGTTTTTTATGGTATTTTTCTTGAGACTTGTCTGATTGATTAGAATTTTTGAAATAAAAATGCATTACAAATAAAATGCTATTCACAATATATAACCCAAGTTGTTCGCCAATGTATACAAGAAAATGCAGCAAAAATAAACGAAGTAAAAGACAATATTCCAGATCAACACCACAACTACATCGTCACTTTAGCTTCTCGGATTCCGCAAGAAACCGACGACACCGCCGCAGTATCCGACCAGCGCATCCAGCCGACTGCGCTCCTGCTCCTGGACCACACGCCACTCGGCGAGAGCTGCAGCAAAGTCGTCCAAGTCACTGGTGTCGTCATCATCGTCACCACCAACATTGGCTTCAACGGCCGTGCTACCGTGCAGGCGCAAGAACACCGTCATCCAGGCCTGGACGAGCTCGTAGTCGCGGCGGGCACGCAGACGGCTGGTCATGGCGCGGACAAAGAGGGCGAGTTCGCCCTCGTCGGCAGCCAAGGAACGGAGTTCCAGGTCGGCCTGGGCCGGTGGCAGGCTTTTAAGGTGGTCGACAAAGGGAGCAACTAAACTGTTAGCAGTGAACATAAAGGTAAATGAAAGGAGCGCGAGAACTTACAGTCTCCCGTCTTGCCCTGGTGGAGCTTGACAGTCAGAGCTTGCTGGGCCCGTGTGAGGTCGAGCGTCAGAATACGCGAGCGGGCGTCGTTGCTGCCGGCATCCTTGCCATCCTTGCTGTTGTCTTGGTCGGCGTTCTGGCCGTTGGTGTAGGCAGCGCCCAGACCGGCCTTTTCGGCCTCGGCCGAGCCAACCGTACCCAAAAAGAAGGGCGCCTTCTCCGGCACCTTGGGCGCCTCGCGTGGACGATTGCGCTGCTTGATCAGGTCCAGGTGCAGCAGTGTCTGCCAGCGGGCCTTGGGCACCAGACTCAGTGTTGTCATGTCGGCGCTCAGCTGGTCCAGAATCTTGGCCGGCACGATATCGTCGCCCTCTCCCTCACCGTCGGCGCCCTCATCAGCGAAAGCACCCTCTAGCAGACCGGCACCGCCCTCGCCAGACACCGTCGGGCCGGCCACAACAGTCTTCTTGCGGCCCTTCTTGGAGGTCGAACCCAGTGCGGGCAGCGCCTTCCGGTCGGCCGTCGGTGCCTCCACGACTGGCCGTGTGGGCACGTGCTTAAAAAGCGTCTTGTTCGTCCACAGGTGCACACCCAGTGCGCCATCGGGCGCCACGGCCAGGTACTCGCCAGTGCCCGAAAAGGCCACGGCACGGCCAGGCCGGTCAAGCGGCACAGAGTCAATCAGGTGGCTTGTGGGCAGGTCCCAAACGCGCAGACGGGCGTCGTCTTGCGTCACAGCGACGATCCAGCGGCCGTCACTCGAGAAACACAGATCATTAATGTTGGATGGCGTGTGCGTCTGGCCGGGCAAACCGGCGCGGAACACACGAATGGTCTTGCGCGTGACAAGGTCGACGACGCGAATGGTGTTGTCGCCGCAGGCAAAAGCCAGAAGGTCGTTGGCGGCGTGGTAGCGACAGGCCGTAACGGGCACACCACCCCACTCGTTGATCTGGTCGACAAGGTGGCCAGTCAGGAAGTCCCAGAACTTGACGGTGCCGTCGAGCGAGCACGAAACGACGACGCTGTTCAGGTTGTCGATAACGACACCCGTGACGGCATCCGTGTGACGACCAGCACCAGGGCTGCGGAAACCCGCAAACTTGCCACCCAACACAGAAGCTGCATCACTACCACTACCATCTCCACTGGTGGCCGTCGCCTGCAGCTGCGTCACACCATCCGCCTGCCGCAATTGCTGCTGCACCTTGAGCGCGCGCGCCTGGGCGGGCGTCAGCCGCGAGGGGAAGCGCTGGCGGTGGATACCGGACTGCAGGTTGTACATGTCAATGGAGCCACCGACCGAACCGACAAGCGCAAATGTGCCGCAAGGGCTGATGGCGACCGTCGACACGTTCTTGTTATCGCCCGTGCATAGCGACCAGCGACCGGCGCGCTTGCGGCCCCAGAACCACGTGCGCGCATAGGCGTCTTCGCGGTGTGCTGTGACGACACTCTCCCAGCCGGTCATGCTGCTTGACTCGGTGTCGCCGGGCCGCAGACCGTCACCCGTCCGGCCGGCCTTGTTCTTGTGGCCGCCGTTGCCGTGGGGGCCACCAATCTTGAGCCAGATGGGCATCTTGCCGGGCAAAGCGCCCATACCGCCGTCGCGGTTGAGGGAGGATGCAATGCAGGTAATGGGTGGTGCTTTGAGGTCCTCGAGTGTCGTCGTGGGACCGTGGCGGAGGGCGGATGTTGACAGGATACCCATCTTCTTGGCCTTTTGGCGCACGTTGCCCTGGCTCAGCTCGCTGCTCTGGCCATCACGGCGCAGCGACCAGCCCCACAGACTGCGGTCGAGACCACCAGACAACAGCCACTTGTTGCCCGAGTCGGCACCGTCAAAGTCGGACGGCAAGAACTCGAGGCAGTTGACGGGCGCGGCGTGGCCGCTGCGGGTGTGCAGGGTGCGCGGGATGGGCGAGAAGGGCGTCTCGTCAAAGATCCAGGAGCGCAGCGAGTTGTCGAGGCCGCTCGTCAGGATCACGGGCTGGCCCACCAGAAACTCAATCTTGCTGATACCTCCACGCACGCCGCCTGACCCGACGGAGGGCGGATTGTGGGCACTGCGCAGGACACCCATGATCCGACCGCCCTTGTTGAGGTCCCAGAAGGTAACGTCGCCGCTGGCCGTAGTAGCCGTCGCCATGACACCCTCCAAGCGACCGTCCTGGCCGGCACCTTTGCCGTCCGTGCGGAACGAGATGCTTGTGACAGGCGCATCGTTCTCGCCGTCGGCCGTGACGCCAGCTGTGCCGGCCTCGACGTGGATCAGCGGCTGGTCGCGCAGGACGTCGTGAATAACCAGGGGACCCGCAGAGTAGGCAATTGCCAGTAGGCCCAGAGCAGGTGTAGGCTCGAGGCAGGTGACACCGCCCGGCGGGTTGGCCGTCTTGGGCGGCAGGATGGTGTAGACAAGCTTGCCCGAGCTGACGTTCCAGATCTCGACCCAGCCGTCGGCGCGGCCCACAAACAGCTTGTTGAGGAATGTGGGCATGGTGCACATGCCGCCGGTCAGCACGTTGCCGCCCGGAGTCGTGGCGGTGGGATTCAGGGTGGTGTAGTGCTCGAGGGTCGTCGACTTCCAGACCTCGATGCGCGTGCGAGCGAGACCGACAATCCAGGCACCGAAAATCGTGATTTGGCGGATGGGCTCCGTCAGGTCGCGGGGCATGGGCAGCTCGCCGACCTTGCGGCCACGCTGGAAGACCCAGACGCCCTGAGTTGTGTTAGGAGGTGCGTCGCTGTCGCTGTCGGAGTCGCTGTCGTAGCCGTCGTTGCTGCTCTCCTCGTCGTCCTCCTCATCATCTTGTTGCTCACCCTCCTGCTTGCCGCCCCAGGCGGCGTACACCTTGTGCTTCCATGCATACGTTGCGGTAATGTCGCGCGGGGTCTGCGGGCGGGTAACAAAGACGAGGTTGAGACCGCGCTTGAGGTCGTAGGTCTGCAGGCAGCGGCCGGCCGACGTTGTGATCTGGAAGGTCGTTTTGCCGAGTGGGATGGACGTGAACGGGACGGCGGTTGGCGAGACAAGGCCGACAGTCTAAGCTGTTAGAGGGTGGTTCAAATGAATAAAATCAAAGCACGTATACTCACTCTGAAAGGAGCAAAGATGTTGGAGCCCGTGGCAATGGCAGAGGATTGGTCTTTGGAAGACGAAGCCGGGGCGGTGGCCAGCTTCTGGCGCTTGACGAGCGGCGCACCGCTTTCGGAGTGCGGCATGACAGCCGGATGTGTGTGTCGATTAAATTCAAATGCCAATACACGTGGGAGGTCGATACTTGGGCGTTTGGTGATTTTTCGTGGATTTGCCGTGAATTGATTTTGCCGTGACAGTCACCCTTGTGTTTGGTAGTGAAGCTTTTTCCTGCACTTTCCTCTGATCACCAACTTTTTTTCTGCTGGGTCTAACTTTTCTTATCGCGATAAGGTACTAGCGTGCTTTTGACAGGCACGTTTTGGCAGGTACGGGCACAGTACTCTCTACTGTGTATGTCTATTATTAACACGGTATCTCGCACTGTGCTTACATCAACTGCGACGGTCTCGACAGTCACTATCCTTACCACTCCCTTCATGCCAGCTCTTCCCATTTGGTCATTTTCTCGTGCAGGTCGACGACATTGTCTCCAGATACTGAGAAAACGCCGTTGCCGCGGTGGTGCAGCATGCGGCCGGTCGTTTGCACTTTCTCCTCGTCCCACCACGCAGAAACAACCTTTAGAATCCAGAGCGAATACCGGCCGACGAGCTGGCGGTCGTGCAGAACACACTCGATGTTGGCCATGATGTGTGGACCGCCGACGAGGGGTGCCTTAACTTTTTGTGCGGGCAGCGGCGTCAGGCCAAACCGCGTCCATCTGTTTTCAGTCTGATCGTCATCATCCTTTGAACAGTTGCCAATGTCCACGACAGTTTCGGCCATTTCGACACTCGGCACGGCCAGCACGCACTCTTTTTGTTTCCGCAGAGTCTCGTATGATGCATCCCACGGCCCGAGACAGACGCCGACGAGTGTAGGTCCGCTGTGTTGCAGCATCATATGGAAGCCGAGCGTCATGAGGTTGTGCGAGCCATCGGCGACGGCGCCAGTTGAGACGAGCAGGATGGGGCCTGGCTCGATCAGGCGGCACACTTGGCGGAGGGGAAGTGATGTGAAGGGTCTATCGGCAGTTGGGCTGCCCTGAAACTCTTTATCCTCTGCTCCTGGGGAAGTTTCTGCATCTCCTGGACTTTTCTCCTTTTCCGATTGTTGTCGCTTTTCCGTGGCCACTGGACTTTGAGCTGGACCATCTTCGGCTGGCAGCAGCTCCACCTCGCCGCTGCTGCGAGTTTTCCGTTTTCGGGGCATCTTTGTGCCAGAATCCGCCACTAAAGTAGGCTGTAGTGTAGTTTTGGTGTGTAGTCTGGGGTTGACGATGGATATAAGTAGTTGAGGAAAATAAGAAATGAAACGAAGAGAAATAATGTGAGAAAGAAGGTTGACCTTTTTGCAACTTTCGTTATCAGAATCCTTCAAAAGCTGTGCCAAATAAATACTGGAAACTCTCCCAACGCCTTAAAAATTACTAGAGAAAATGGGATGAAAGCGAACCTGAAGAAGATGACCCTCGTCGTCATAAGTTGTAGGCGTTCGGATTTTGCAGTCTTCTTTTGCTTGTCCCTCTCCTCTCAATGAAAAGCCGACGCGCTAGTCCTTTTTAGGCGTTAACTCGGCTCCTGCCCGACCACCACTCACTCGCGACACGCTCTTCCACACTCGGCGCACGCTGTTGCGAAAGCCCGAGTTTCGCTTCCCCACGCTTCCCAACCCACACCAACGACAAGCAATGGCGTTAGGGGCCAGCAACGAGCCGATCAGTGGTGCAAGACCATGCGAGCTGAGGGGAAACGGGGAACCCGTGGATGTGTGTGGATTGTGGACGTGTGCGGTTGCGCACAGTTTGCGAGCGTTAAATACTTCTTCCGATCGGCTTTCTACAGGGGAAGGCGAGACCGGTGCTCTTTCCTTTTCATCTCTACCCCTCCTTGTCCTTGTCCTCGTCTTCTTTCCATTTTTGTTGACATCTACATCGACACTCGACTTTGACCAAACTTGAACCTCGCTCACTCTCACCACTACCCGTCTCACCACCTACAACTCACATACCACACACCACATCTCACGATGCCGATCGAGCTCCCTGTCACGACCGCCCTCAAGCAGGGTGCTTCCACTGCCTATGGCTTCTGGTTGACGTATGTCCTCCTTTTTCTCTTCCTCCTTCTTTTTTGAGAGCCTCACTCTACTTCCTTGTTCGCCGTCTAACACTCACAGCTTCCCGAGCTCGGCTGTTGCCCGCACCATCCTGCGGTCCGCCGCCACCTCGCCCAACGGCCGCTACTCCTGGGTCCTCATTGACGCCGAGCACGGCCTCATCTCTGACAAGGACTACTACGAGCTCGCCTCGGCCATTGCTGCCGAGGGTGCTAGCCCCATCATCCGCATTCCCTGGGCTGAGGAGTGGATGATCAAGCGCGCCCTCGACTCGGGCGCCCACGGTGTCCTGACCCCCATGTGCCACACTGCCGCCGATGCCGAGAAGATTGTCGCGTTCTCCAAGTATCCTGTGCGCGCGGGCGCTGCTGCCGGCTCCAAGGGCGGCAGCCGCGGCTACGGTCCTCTGTTTGCGATCCACGCGTTCCCCGGTGTCGCGGCGGGCGACGACTACGATGCCAGTGCCGACTCCAACCTGATGGTCACCGTCCAGATCGAGTCCCGCCAGGGTGTCGAGAACGTCGAGGCTATTGCGGCTGTGCCCGGCCTGGACGCGCTGCTGATTGGTCCCTTTGACCTGGCCCTGCAGATGGGCGTTGTGCGCGGTGGCGACGAGCACGAGGCTGCAATCCAGAAGGTGCTCAAGGCCTGCAAGGCCAACGGCAAGAAGGCCGCCATCTTCTGCACGAGCGGCGAGCAGGCGTCCCAGCGTGCGGCTCAGGGCTTCGACCTGGTGTCGGTCATTACGGACGTTGGCGCGCTGGGCGAGGTCATGACGCAGCAGCTTGGTGTGGCCAACGGTACCGTCAAGCCCGCCGGCGGCCCTGTACGGGACGGCTACTAAAGGAACGAACGTTATGATAATACGAAAAAATAGAAAAAGCGAAACGTTTTCAATAGACCACTTTTGTTCATTTTGTTGGACCCTTACTTTTTTTGTTGCACCAGTTTTATTTGAATTATGGATGTCTTGTACAGTGTACGGCGTACGGCGTACGGCGTACTGGTATCAACATTACTTCTTCTCGTTCTCCCTCTTCTTGCCCTTCTCTCCCACCCCTTCCCATCTGTATTCTTCCCACTCACACATTTCACGACAGAACTTTGGACAGAGCAGTCACCTGGTCGAGCAGGTCCTGGCTCTGGCCGGCGGCGTTCGTCAGCACCTTGGTCAGCAGGTGGTCCACCGTCAGGCCAGGGTCCGTCGGCGCGTTGCCTTGCGCCGTCTGGATCCGCGACACCTGGAACTCCAAGAAGAACTTGGGTACCTTGATTGCCAGCGAGCCAGAGACCGACCGGATGCCGGCCTCAGTCGCCAGGTACGTGTTGAGCTGGTTCTGGAATGTCGCCAGGTCGTTGTTGGCCAGCGGGCTTGAGGTCGCGAATTCGTTGAGCGCAAACTGCAGCGTCGAGTCCTTGGAGTTGGCAAAGTTGATCTGCGAGAACGAGACGTCGCCCGCAGTCACGTCGGGGACGTTGTCGATCGTCGTGGTTGTCGTGGAGCAGGTGATGACATCAGCGAGGGCGTCAGCGGCCGTCTGGGTCTCGGCGGGCAGGACGGTGTTGCCAATGACGAAGCAGAGGTTGGAGGCACGCTTAGCAGGAGCGGGAGCTACAAACGTCAGTGAGAGTTACTAGAATAGAAGACAGGAAGGAAGGTGTCTTACCAGCCAGGCAGCCCGAGACGCAGGCGAGAGCAACAAGAGAGGCACGCATTTTGATGGTGGTAAAGATGTCGAAAAAAGTGACAAAAAGTCGAAAAGTAGGACAAAGAAGAAAAAGAGAATTTAAAAGATTGTGAATGTTAAAAAGAACGGCCGATCAACGACGAAACAGAAACAGATCCTCACAGAGGGTGTAGTAAAAAAAGAAAGTGATGATGAACCGTAAAAGACAGACAGATGTGGTTAAAAAAAGAAGAGAAAGAGAAAGAAAATCAAACCAAGAAAGCGGAACCGAACATCATGTACTCATCACATTAGGGGAACCAGACTTTATATGTACATCGTACGTAACACGGCCTGTCTGCCTCTTAGACGCTGGGACGATCCACGATGCATTGTCAGAGGATCGTGGGGAGCGCTGTTTTCTCTGCTTGCGCCTCTTTTCTCCCCTTTTGGTCTCCCGGGTTGTATTCAAATATCTCATTACCTATTTTCTCATCTCAAAACCCAGGTTCGTTTCACGATAGGGTCGTACGGGTGACAAAAAAAGGAGAGGCTGTACGGATGACAGCAGACCATTGCTGTGTTCTTTGGACTGCAAGCGAAGGAGTAAAGGGGCCTGGCTTCACTTGGCCGTCTTTGACACGCTTTGGCTGACAGCGGCAGTGGACACAGCATTCCACGAAGTTGTCCAAGAAAGCCGGGGTTCTGAATTTCTCCATTATCCCTCGCATCGTCAACCTGCTTCAGCGCTCTTCTTTTTTTCATCTGATACCGATACCACGTCAAAAGTGGTATGGTCTGTTAGTGGATTTCCGAAAGGAGACTCTGTCGCGTTTTGCATTGTTGAAAGTCGTAGGGAAAGGGGAGAAGGGGTCCTTTGTGAGCAGAGAGAGCAGAGAGGCTCAATATGTCGGACAGGGGGTAGTATTGTTGACAGGCGCTTGGTCGGGCTAATCCGAAACACCACCAAAATATTCCCTTGTTGTTTGACATCTGCTACCTCCTCCACCGCACTCCCTTTTTTGTACCCTCGCAATGCGCATATGGGGCAATCCTCGTGCCAAGCTTAAAATCGGATGCTTGCGACAATCTCAAACAGAATGGAGAGTAGAAGATAGACTTTTGAAAAAGCGTAATAAATCATAACCAATTGCATGTGGTAAGGGCTGGGTTAGGTGCAGAGCAATGCGTCTATTCCCCTGACACTACATTGACTATGTCGAGTCCGTGCATATTTGTGAGATTCACTTGTCCTGTTCTCTGTTCTAAAAATATGCGTGTCATTATTTATGTGTCTTTCCAATCATGACCGTCTAACCCAACGCAAAGACGTGGCACAGAAATAAATACAAAAGTGACAATGTCAAAAGACTCGCTTGGCCTTTCACAAAGTAGAAAAGGCTCAACCCGTCCCATCCCATGCTGTATCCCATCTTCGCTGTTTGCTACACAAGAAAAATAAACATAAAAATCGCCGCCTTGGAACCCAACCCAGAGAAACCCTTGCTGTATGGGAACAAGGTCTCATCATAAGGTCTCTTCGCTTTCGCTTCCCCCCCAAAAAATCAGAACGCTAAGATGCCAAAAATAAGAGCACGAGGCCGAAAAAGCCCCCGTATGCTCCACGTCACTTCGTCTCAACTTAGGCTTGTATCAGTCCCTGGCTCGCCAGCGACGCAGGCACCAGAATGCCGGCACCCTTGATGCCACCGTCATGGCATGGGCTCAGAACAGCCCGGATAGGCGATGATGCTGCACTTCCATATCGTTGTGCCACGAGGTCGTCAAGGAAGTCTTGGCAATCAGCGAGATAATCCTGGAAATTGGTGATGCAACCGCCAGTGTATCCCACAATCAGCTCGAACTTGGGCTCCACTACTGTCTGGGGCCCAGCAGGCGCATCGCCATTGGCGGAGTTTGTGTGTAGACCAGGCGGTGGAAGCTCATCAGCACAGTCTAGTAGGCCGATGATGGCGGCAGCAATGATGGCCGCGGCACGCGTCTCGATGGCCTTTGCAATGTGGTACAGCGACACGGCCATCTCTTCTGTCCATCGGAACGGCGCGGGTGCCGAGTTGGCATCCGTGTGCTCGACATGGGACCCATTTTTGTGGCCGTTTGCATGGCCATTTGCCGATCCGTTTGCGTCGCCGTTGACCTTGACGTCATCCGTTGGAAACTCGGCCTCCAGGAGAGCCAACAATGACTTTTCTCGTCCTGGCCGGTAATGGCTGAGGAATGTGGTGTTTCGAGGCTCGAATTTCCTGAGAAGCTTCTTGGGGATGGTCTCCTCGTCGACATGAAGAACACTCGTTAGGTAGTCCACCAGCATGATGCGCCCCAGCTCGCCGAGATACCGTCCAGCGGTCATGTATTCGAGTGGCTGGAATCCGGGCGACTCGACAGAATCGCTCAGCTCATCGTCCCAGGCGTTGATGAACTTGACTGCCCGCATTGCTGCTGCGGATCCGTTGATACTCCATTCTGTGTTGACAGCGATTTTGGCGTCATCATCACCATTGGCGGCATGATTGGCGTTGGGAAAGACTTGCGCTACCTTTGGATGCTTTGAAGGGTGCAGCTTGCTACGCTTCAACAACAGAGTGGCGTTGCTTCCAGTTCCACAAATGATGCCCATAGCAGCCTTCTGGTTGGTAAGTGCCGGGACTTCGTACACAAAGGAGACCAGGGTTGATACCGAGTCGTTGGCAATGGCGGCTACGGTGATTGGCGGTAGGGGGAAGTCAACACTCGCCGCCCGTGCCTTTTCGTAGCCCGCAACAAGATGTGAGCCGAGGTCTAGCCGGGAGGAGATGGTGAAGCCCTTGCCCATCGACATGAGCTTGGCCTCGGACAACGACTCCTGCTCCATGGGAAAGCTGAATGTTACGCCCATCGGCAATGGCGTGTTTCGTGGCAGGTCGAAGCTAATGCAGCCTTCCCGGACGACAACAGCAATGCAGGTGCCGATCCAGGCAAACAGGCTGTCCGCATTTTCGCTCTTCAGGTGCTCCTGGATGGACCAACTGCGTTCGTGCAGGCGGCGTAAGCATGGCGTGCCCTTCCGTTGCCCGGGTGCTGGTGGTGCTTGTGGTTCTTGTGCTTCTGACTGTGATGGTGGCTCATCATCTGGTTGTGCCGCATCCTTTGGGGCGCCGTTCGGTTGGTCTGCACCATTCGTCGAGGGTTCACTGTCACCCAACAGCTCGATAAAGCCAACACGCAGATTTGTTCCTCCACTGCAGACAACGTGTTAGATGGCTATTTCTTACAACGACAGTAGCTACAGGTGTGTAGCACTTGTGATGAGGATTGGAGAATGGATAGGCTTACATGTCAATGGCAAGATATCTGTTGGTGCCCGCAACGTTACATGGCAGTTAGCACAGCTGTGCCTCTCTTGCTTGGTTGAGCGTAGACATTTTCCGTCGAATGTGTAAAAAGCCAGGCTCGATTATCTGGGGAAGGGGGGGGGGGACTCACCGGCCCTGATTCTTCTTCTTTTTGCTAAACGGTAGCAAGATGGACTCTGTGATCGGCGTAGGCAGGAACTGGTCCATAGACTCGGCAGCTAGACGAGTAAAGGTTGAGCTGAACTCGCGAGACAGCCTGTACACGCGCTCATCGTCGACCCGAATCCGTTCCAGGAAGGCCTCAAGGCCAAGGCTGGCCTCTGGTATATCGGATGTCATTGTGATTTCGATGTGAGGGAGCTAGCAGACGCAGCCAGCATGTGTGACGGTAAGGAAGCTCGAGGAAGGGAGGTTAGAGAGTCGAAAACAAGCTTTGGGGACAAGAGAGCACTCGTATGGCGGCGGCAAGTCGAGCTGCAGGTACGATGGAGCGCAGAGGGCGAAGGCGAGAGGATAGGTGGCAGGCTGGCAAAATAGAGTCGGCGGCTGCGAAGCAGGCTGGCCGGGCCCTTATATGTGAGGATATTCCGATATTAGATCGTTGCCGTGTCTACTGGCAGGCACTGTCGGGGCTTTAATTATTCGATTCGGCCTTTTTCGTGTTCGAGAAACCTGGTTTCAGCCGGCCCAGCAGGCATAGCCAGCCATGATCGACAGCGGGACGGGGTTGATTTGCAGGGTTCTCTGGGCGGCGGGCGTGGGCGGTCGAGTGCGGGCTTCGAGGTAGATGTGAGAGGAATTGAGAATGTAGAGAGAAGAGAGGAAGAAAGGGGGAGTAGAAAAGACTGGCAAGAAGGACACACGAGTATAAATACGAAGGGTAAGCGGAGGGCAGGAACAAGTCGAGGCTGCCCGCGTTGGTGAGTTCAGGATAGGTCGCGCTTGCCCAACAGGCCAATGACGCATCGAGCGTCCCTACCCTACCCACCAAGCTTGCGGCAAGTGCGACCACGTCCAGAGGTGCCTAGCCTTGGCTTTGCCGACCTCACGGGGCTAATCAACGAAGCCTTGCGGACTTTGTTGGGAAAGAGCACAGTGATGTTAGCTGCTCTTTCCTTATTTCTTGTGATCTTGGTGAAAAGGGGCAAGAGAAACAAGCGTTTAGTCAACTTTGTGTGCCAGCCCCTTTGCACCTTCCGTGTTACCTTGTACGTCGTGGAAAAATACGAAGAAGGCGAGGAAGGCATGCGCCGAGGACGGGCAAGAGCGACCCTGTGGCCACCAAAAACGCCTGGCCAGAGCCAGCCTGACCTCATCAAACCACGCCCTATTGCAGGCAGTTCTCCGCTACTGTTATCGGGGGAGGCAACGGCAGATTACTCAGATGGGGGGGCGTTCACGTGCCCCGCCTGCCAAATCGATAATCTGTCAGGGGAGCAGGGGAGACAACCGTTGATCGCTGCTAACCAGTTTTGGAAGTCACGTCTGGATTTCGCCATTGTGGTTGCAGGAGCGTCCCTGCTGTGCCTTTTTCTCCTCTATTGCCTCATTTCTCTCATTTCGTTTAACGATTTCTCTCCTCTCCTCTCTTTTGCAAATCTGTCAACATCTCTCCATTCCTCACCAGCTTCGCACCGCTGCCCTCGCACACGTTTTTAACGCCTCTCGACCTCGATCCGCATTCAAGGCGCGTCTTTTTGCATTTGCACGTTTCGGATTGACGTCGTCCGTCAGCAACCTTTTTGTCGATCCCGCCCTTCCCCCACAAAGACACAAAGACGGCCAGCTTTGAGGAGCTCGACATACACACACAAACAACCTCGAAAATAAGCATTCAGGTGCCTCTTCGGAATAATAATCTCAACTGCCAGGCGAACGAACCAGCATCGACGGTGTAAGAAGCCTCAATAAACGAATAAACGAAGACGGCCGACGCAAAACGACGAGAAACTCTCCGCTGCATATTGCTCGATTACGCGTTTCTTGGCGCCATACAACGTACCTGCTTTTCATACTGTTGTGCTCGTTTTGCCTCTGCTATTCTTGCACCTCGACGGCACGTGTATTTGCGGAAGATTGCACACGCGGTCGACTTCACCCGGGATATCATCGTTCTCCTGTCTGTTCGAAATTTCGTCCTTGGAGACCCTTTTGCTCCAAGTTTAGCTTTTCGCATTAACGGCAGCTCTCGTGCTCTGCCTCGGTCTCGAACGACGTACCTTTCCTCCGACCGATACAAAGCCCGATATAGTTCTCACAGGACTGTCAGCATAGAGTAGCGTTGCGTCATCGTCATATCGACGGACTTAACACAGACGCAAACGCGCATACATTCCCAAAACATGGACGAGAAGCGGTTGATGGCAGGGCTCGTGGAGCCGACTGTGGAGCGCCGTCCAGGCATGTCGTCGACGACACGGCGGAAGCTGCGGGTGCGTTTCGGCTATGTGGCGGCGCTAGTCATCATCGGCTTGACGGTGGTGCTGTTCTTGCAACCGGCGCCGCTGCTAGAAGTGTCGACATGGAGCCCGATGGCGAGCAAGGAGGAGGTGTGGCGGTCCAAGACGCCCATCTACGAGGTTGAACCGAAGAAAGGTGCGGCGTCGCGGCCGGCGCACACGAGCGGACGCCTGGTGCCGTTTGAGGCGCACATCATGAGCAAGTGCCCGGATGCGCTGGACTGCCTGCGGGACCTTGTGCTGCCGACGATGCAGCAGGTGGTTGACAAGGTGAACTTTACGCTTTCCTACATTGGACGGCCAACTGGCGACGGCGGTGTTGAGTGCATGCACGGTCCGGCAGAGTGTAAGTAACTCATTATTTCCTATCTTTTTTTTGTTGCACCCACTAACTGTCTAGGCATGGGTAATATCCTTGAGCTCTGCGCGCATAAGCTGAACCCCGACCCCAAGATCTACCTCGGCTTCACGATGTGCATCTCGCGCGAGTACCCGCGGATCCCGGATCGCGAGCTGATTGAGGGTTGCGCATTGGAGCACGCCGTCGACTTTGCAGCGCTTAACGAGTGCGCTACGCGCGACGACGGCCAGTACGCAATGAACCTGCTGCGGGACAGCGTGCAGCACACCAAGGCGGTGGGTGTGACGAAGAGCTGCACGGTACGTCTGGACAACAAGGTGTACTGCATCCGGGACGACGGAGAGTGGAAGGACTGCCCGGCCGGTCCTGGTGTGCACGACCTGATTGTCAACGTGGAGAAGCTGTACCGGCAGAACAAGGCGTAATAGGGTGGTAGGCTATTGGTTGAGTTGCGTCTCCGAGTTTATATCTAATATCCGTTTGTCTTTCCTGTATATGTTTCTGTTTTGTCTTCGTTTTGTCGTTCCAAACCGGTATAACATTAGACATTTTGCATAGTTATCAAAGCGTCGTTTTTCTTTTACCTTTGTCGACTGTTGTCAACCCTCACGACGAAGTAGCGGTTGCTACACGCTTCTTGGCTTCGTCTTCTTTCAGTGGGCCAAAGACGGCTGCCCACAACTCACTGGCCTCACCCAGCGTGTAGCTCAGAGACACGGCGTCCATGCCAATATCGTCGTCCGTCTGGCCCTCGCGGCTGCCGCCCATGTGCTCGAGCTGTTCAATCAGGCTTTCGAGTCCGACAGCTTTACCCGTCGCTTGTGTCGCACCCGACTCGAGCTGGACGTGCACAATGTGAATGTGGAAGTGGTAGTACGTCGGCTGGTAGTGCACATACAGCTTGAGCTGGTCGGCCTCCAGACCCTGGGTGGCGTAGACACCAATGGTCGCGTCAATCAGCTGTTGGCGCATCTGTCGCAGCCAGGGAATGTGCTTCCGGCGCAAGTCCCTCAGACTCCAGATATCGCGGCGCTCGACGACAGCCAGTAGATGGAGCGCCTCGAGCGTGGTGCGGTCCCAGTTCAAGTCGGGCAGCAGCAAGAAGCCCTGGTCATTTGTCGTCTGCGGGTCGTACGGTGTCCGAAAGATGACGTCCTCGACCTCTTTGCGGCCCTCGATAATGTTAAAGACCCAGTTGAGGCGGCCCGCGTCGCGCTGTGCCTGGACAAACGGCCGGACTTTGTCGCGGTAGATCTCGGCCGTCTCCGTCACAAGGCGGACGCCCTGACGAGAGTATTTGCGAATGTGCTGCTGGGTGCAAGGGTAGATGAGGTTGATTTTGAGGTTGTCGCTGTCGTTGGTTTCGATTTCAGTCTCCGGGGACTTTGAGGCACCCTCGGCGGCCATGAACCAGTGGTAGATGTCGTTGGCGCCGAGGTTGCGTAGGGAGCGCAGACTGCCCGCGACGGAGGCCAAGTAGTCGGGGGATGTGGGAAAGGGTGCGCGCTCGAGAACTAGGAGAGCGGGTTGGCTGTCAATGGCGCCGAGGAGTGTTGTGCGGCGGCCGGCCTGGTCTGGAAGAAGACAGATGTCAGCACGAGGCCGAGTCGAGAAGTGATCATTATTGGAGCCTATCGAAGGACCTACCTTGGTTCAGAGTCCGTTCGTATTGAAATTTGGGCACGAGGGCCTCTGCTGCAGCTTTTGGGTCGGCCATTGTGGTATATGTGTGTGTAGTTCGGTGGTCTTTGTGTAGAGTATGAAAGAGCGAGGCCGTTTTCAGGTTGAATTTGACGTTGAAGATGCTGTAGTGTAGGAGGCTTTGCGGGGCAAAATGAGCGAGCTTGAAAGAGCTCTTAAAACCCCACCAAAATCGCCAATTGACGACAGTGAATCGTGACACTCTCAAGCTATTTCCCCACATTTCGTCCGCGGCACTCTTCGACACTGAACATTCATGACATTGTCTGCTCCCGACAACATAAACTTCACTATTTCTCTCAGAGAAGTATTGCTTTAAAACTATTATATAACTCCATACTTATGAAGGATTTGTCTTCAAAATAAAACGAACGCTAGCCGCCGGAACCATGCTTATGCCGTCACATCTTGTCTATGACTCTACACCTCTATTCTCTTCCCATCTATTTCTTTCTACTCTTTCCTATGCCTTCCTAAGCCTCCACCTTCAGACTTGCTTCGAATTCAGCCAGAGTTACACTCTTTTCCACCAGCTCGCCTTTTGACCTTGCCCCGTCGGCTGTCTTTGTGTACCTCCGCTCCAGTGTCCACACGTCCTCCACACCCAGACTCTTAAAGTAGGCCAGGCCGCGCCGGTAATTGGTCGCAACATGGGATGTGCCGTGGCTGTCGTCCGACATGGTGAATTTGCCGCCAAGCTTCAGCCATGCCTCGGCAATCGAGCGGCCCGGATACGGCTCGGCCAGGCCTTTGCGCAGGGCCGCCGTGTTGCACTCCAGCCAGCCGCCGTAGCTGGCGACAAACTCCAGGTTGCGCTGGATCTTGGGCCAGACGAGCGTTGAGAGACCGCCAGCGGCTGTGGCTGGGTCGAGAGATGGATCGGCACTCAACAGGCGCACCAGGTCAAAGTGGCCGACAATGCGCGGGCGCAGCGTCTGCAGCATCTCGAGCTGCTGGTCGTAGTAGTCGGCATACAGCAAAACTTCCGGGTCAATGTCCACTGCGGCATCGGTCGAGGTCGCCGCTGCCTTGGTCACGGCCACATCAATGGCTTCTTGGAAGGTGGCCTTGTCGTAGTCAATCGGTGTCCCCCGGCTGCCCACGTGATGTACCGAGCCGATAAAGTAGTCAATCTCCGGGTGGGCGGCCAAAGCCTTGATGCGTTTGCCGTCGTCGTCGGCGCCGTGGATCCATTCGCCCTCGAACCCCACGAGAATATGGATCTGGTCGGCATAGGCCTCACGCAGGCGCACAGCCTCGACAAGGTAGGCCTCATAGCGGGCTGTCAAATCGGCCAGCTTGCCTTCCAGGTCGGTGCCGTCGCCACGCTCTTCCGGGTACAAATCGGCCGTGTGAGCACGGGGCATATGTTCGGACAGACCCAGAGTCTGGAAGCCGAGGGCGATGGCGCGCTGGACGACCTGTTCGAGGGTGTCGACGGCGTGGCCGCAGAACTGACCCGAGTGGGAGTGCATCGTGAACGCCATGGTGGGCAATCTGTATCGGGGGTGGTGTAAGAGTGAGGTGTGACGTATGACGTGTTGATATGGATGAGTCTTGTTTTGGTGAACGACGAGGAAGCTCGCGATAAGACTTCTCAGAGCCTCCGGACGTTTTTTTTGTTGCAAAAGAATGTAAGCTTGAAAGAAAGAGAAGGGAAGAAAGGTAAGAGCACGCCCGCAATTGCAGTCAGATAAGGCTGTGATATGACTTTGGTCTGTCTCAAAGGCCGTTGCTGAGAAAAAGAATTTTTAGATTTCCTTTTTCGCTCATGTTAGTTGGTGTTAGTGCCGTCGCGGGATTGGCATGCTGTTGACAACCTGTAGCGCAGCGTTTGTTGAGCGCGTTGTTAGCGGCTTACAGTGGTCGTATCGTCCCGACAGCCGATTGCAACGAATCGGCGACCTGTCATTCGCCACGTTCCAAGCTGAGCCTCCACGTTTCGCTTGCACCTCCACCAAGGGAATGCAGCGGGCGGCTTCCCGTAACTTTAGTGGGAGGTGTGCTAAAAACAACCTCCAAAACATGTGAAGCCGCGTTGAACCGATATACTCACACTTCCCCTCTTCTTTTTCGCTTTTCGCCGCGGCGATTGTTTGCTGGTAATTATGTATTCAAAACAATGAGAGAAAACACTTTTCCATTCTTTTTTCCTACCTCCATGCCAAGGTATTATGCTATCCAAAAGAGATATCCAAAAAAAGAGACAAAAAAAGAAAACTATGCATTAAGAGACTCCATGGCGATGCGTAACAAAGAAGCCTGCAAGAAATATCCAAAAAAGAAATGCCCAAATAGTGAATAGGTGAAGGGAGATGTCGTGTGATATGTCGTGTGATATGGTGAAGGGTCGTGGTGGGATTGTTGTGAAGGTGTCATGATGGGGGAATAGTAGGTAAAGTATGGTGTGAAAAGTGTGAAAGGGTGCCACAAAGGGTCAAAAGCCAAAATTATCACGCTCGCCCCTCGAGCTCGTCTTCTCTCCTCCGTCAGGGTATTCGTCTTCGGTGTCCGTCTCATTCGACTTGCGTCGTGTCGTCATCATCTCTCCCTCCCAACTTAACGCATCCGTGAGGACTTGTACATCAGCGGTGGCGACACATCAGCGTCCATGTCGTCGATGCCCTCGACAACCTCGAGTGCCGTGTCTGCCTCGATGGCGGCAGCAACAATAGGACCGCTTCCCGCGCGCGGGGCCGCATTAGGGCCGGACATGCCGAGAAGCGCCTCCTTGGCACTCGCTGCAATGCTCGCCGCGTCCCGGCGCATCGACTGCGGCCGGAAGCTCCGCGTCTTAAGCGGCTCATCCAGCGCTTTGAGCGCCTCGGGTTCCTCCTTTTTCACGCGTTCCATCTCGCGGTCTGCCTGTTCCTTTGTTTCGGCCAGCCGGCGTTTGACATTGCCAATCTCTTCGTTGCAGTCGCCGTCGCGCAAGAACTGGTGGGCTGCGTGCTCACACATGGACTGGACGTACTCGAGACCACGGTCGAGCTCATCGTAAACGTCGGTCTTTGTGCCCCCAGCACTAGCCATCCCGCCCATACCGCCCATACCGCTAATGTTGGGCAATGCACTCTCACGGCCCGACGCACGGAGGTACATGGGCCGACCGGTGGCCATCATACCCGGGGAACGCATGTTGAGTGTCCGTCGGTAGTTGAGCTTGGGCAGCTCGTCCGTGCCAGACGGGTCAGCGGCTGCAATAACTCCGCCGTCGGCCTTTTTTGTTGCTGGCGTTGCCGTATCCACTTCCAGCTTTGGACCGTCTGTGTTGTCAACGGCCATTGTGCTGCCTGCACTAGGATCAACTTCTGGTGGACCCTCTTCCGGCTCAATCGTGTCCGGCATCTCTAGCTCCGCCATGCGCTTGATGTGCGCCACTTTCGCCGCCATCTTGGCCTTTCGCATCAGGTTCCGCTGCGCCGACACAAACTTGACCAGCTCCTCGAAAAAGGACTGCACGTAGCTGTCATAGTACACAATAATCATGCTGCGCGTGCGGTATTTGGGCGCCGCGGCATCGGCACTGGCTACTGAGTCGCTGCGCTTGTTGCGTTTCCGCAGTGTCGCACGTGCCCGCGCCTGGGCCACTTCGGCCACCTGTGTCGTCTGCTTGAGGAGGGCCAACCGGGCCCGCTCGCCGGCACCGGGACTCGTGGGCGAGGCCGTCAGAGCATCCGTCATCATATGTGATACTTTACCGGCAGCGGCCGCCGCCGCATCGTCTCCTAGCTCGTCATTGAAGGCGGCACCCTCGTCCTGTGGTTTCAGCGACTCAGTAGAGCCCTTGTTGCGGATCGATTTGGCGCGGCCAGGTGTGTTTGGTGCCGTTGACGACGACGCTGCTGCTGTCGGGGGGTCGACAAATTTGGCGAGCTCGAGCTGCCGCTGGTCAATCTGGCTGCTCAGGTCGTCCAGCCGCTTGATCCAGTCGGGGACGTTGGTGATGAGGCCCTTGAGAGCGTCCATGGCCAAATCTTCATTGACGTCCGAGCGAACCGGCCGGACACCAATGGCGGGAAGGGATGTCGAAGGAGAAGGAATTGTGTGGTTTCCCGAGTAGTCGGAAAGCTCAAAGCACGTCGAGGTGAAGCACAATCACCTCAACGTTGCAGCGAGCAGGTCCGTGAGAACAAAACGAGAAGCCGAGAAACAAGTCGAGAGTCTGTCTCTGCTGGCGAAGAGGCTACTCTGAGAAGAATATGAGTGCGCGCGCGCGCGTTCGCGAGATATCGTAAGAGTACTGAAAGAGTCGTCTAGTTTGAGAGCACCATTGTCGTGCCGTCGGGTCTTTCAAGTCGTTGAGTAATTTCTCCAGAAGCGGTTGGAGACAGTCTATGAGAATGGATATCGCATATTAGCTCCTACGAGTCGTAGTAGTATTATTGTCGGTGATCGTCGTGCTGACTACTGTCTTCTGTATGCAATGTAAAAAGACGAGAGTGTTGAAAAGAGTTGTGCGCGTGGGGTTGAGAAAAAGAAGAAGAGAAGTTGATGGGAGTTTACGACGAAATCGAAGACGAGGAAGGAAAACTAAGACGAAAGGCGAAAGGTCAAAGGGAGATGTGCAAGGCCAGCGCAGGCGGATAGGCCGCCGCCCGGAGATTCAAGGCTAGGGATGTGGGGTTTAGCGCTGGTGTGCTGATTTGGCATCCGTTTGTGGGTCACAGGCTTCAACAGCTCTCGTTGGCTGTTCTTGGCTGCTTTGTCTTTGCTGTCTTACCTCTCAACGCAGCCTAAAAAGCGTTTGGGCTAAGCGTTGTCCACCGCGGAAGACCCGGTGCAGGGCATTAACACCAAACAAAGTGGGCAAAGGGACCTAAAGATGATGGCGGAGTGGAGTCCTCTTTTTTCTTCTTTTGTTTTATTGAACGGCTGCATCACAGGTCGATACGCTGCGACCTGCAAAAGAAAAAAGAGAACGACTTCTCTCACAGAAGTCGAGCTCTTTCCTCTCTTCTTCTTACCCAAGCTCTTGCCAGTTCGTATACACTCAACAAGGATAATGCTCTCGGGAATTCCGAGGCTCAATACAGAAAACGTCCGAATTTGGCAGTTGCCGCGAGTCGTCCGAGCTTTCTCGTCCCGCGCCTGCCCTACAAGTATCTTACGAGCTTGCATAGCTGGCAGTGTCGGTTGGTTGTGTTGGCTTGGAGGTTGGCGGCTGTTGGCTAGCAAGTTCAGAGCAACACCTTACCCTCCCAGGTCAAAGATACAAATAGTACGAGTTATGCGTCTCATTTTATTTTTACTTTTCTTACGATCCGCTCGCCGTTGAGGAAAATTGGGGCCAACGGATCAAGCCAGAATGCTGTTGTAGACCGCAAAAAGGAAGGAGCAACACTGGCGGGTTGGGGGAAGATAGGAGGAGACATGCGCGTATTTGCTGCAGGTGGGTGAGGGGCAGGAAGGAGCAAAGAGGGGAGGTGGCGGAAGGAACCAAATATGGAAAGAACAAAGAATGATTCTACCTCCTGCTCCTTCCTCGTCTGCAGGGTCGCAAAAAAAGGCACAATCAGGACAGCCAAGCCGAAACTGACCTGTCAGTGATGTGAAGGAAAGGAAGGAGCCTTCCACGAAGAGACCAAAGAGGGGAGCAAAAAGGACAACACCGGACGAGATGCGTTCTTTCCTCTGGAGGTGTCCGTACGAAGTACTTTTGTGACTTTTGTGTGTGTACAAGGCGACGCACAAGGAGAGTGGACATGACAGGGGGTCAAAAAGGCGGAAACACGGGAGCAATTCGGCAGAGCGCATGGCGTAGTGCAAAAGTGAACGTGAAGGATCGTATCCGTGCGGAAGCAAACAGAGAAACACATTTGCTTCTATCATGGTTGAGATCGAATCTCCACGGAGAGGGCATGAGGAGGAGATGACATGACACAAAATAAGGAAGGAGCTATCCGTACGAGAAAAGTTGAGAGAACGGGAAGGTGCAAACAGCTGCGACATCAAATTGAATTGAGCGTACCGAAGAAAGAACAATGGACAACCCCAGGAGAAGAAGGCAGGTGCGTTGGCAGACATTTCCTTTCTCTCCTTTCTCCTGAAAACTGAAAATGGACAAAAACATGTACATTCCAGATTTGTGACTTTTCTCCGTGCTGTCAAATGCCAACATGCCTTTTTCGACAACACGCGAGCCGGGATCGCATCGACTCCTCCAGCGATGTCACCAATCTCTTGCAGGCGTTTTCCCTCACCAATGCACAGTCTACACAAGGCCATAGCAGTTCAATCGCTCGATCGAGCAGACAGGACGAGAGCAGAGAAATCGAGAAAAGACCTGCATCATCAGCATCTCCAAAATCGACTTGCATATCCTCCCAGCTGATTCATGTTCTACAGCATGTGCGCGTGCGTGTTCTTCGAGATAACGGACCCTGAGATACTGCTGCCCACCTGTCGCGGCGGGCCGACGCGGTCTTCTCATGCATTTTTTTTGTGTAAGTTGCTTCGCCCTCTCTGTACTTTGTACACAATCTCCTCGCGTGTTCGATATTCTAGAAGAGGTATGGAGTACGAGCTGGTGGTCAACCCTTCACCATCCATTGGGCAGCGTGATAGTTGCCCTGTTAACAAACAGCAAACAGCAGGGCACATTTCACACTTGACGGACGGCCTGGACGGAGGATGTGTCCAGAATATGCGGCTGCACTGTTCATTTCGATTTTGCTTCCAAGCAACCCCACCCCAGCCTTCCTTTTGCGTGCTGAGAATACCCTTGCCCCTCAAATGCGAACTGACTTGCTCAGGCAGATGTGTGAATGGAAAGCACGCAAGAGGCGGTGTCGAAACTCGACTTTCGAGAACTCGACAGAATGGCCACAAAAATAGAAGAAGAAGAAAAGAAACTTCTCTGACAACAGAGACCACAAAAACAATGTCTTTGCCAGCCGGAGCAAACGCCTTTCTCGGCGTGAGCGCACAACCTCGACAGGATATCATGACTTTTTTTCAACACGCCAAGACCAAAGAAAATATCAAAATGATCAAAAATATCGAGCACCTCGACACAAAAAATGAGGGTGTGGCGGAACCTCCAGTTTCGACAGGGGGTGCCCACACGCCGCAGCGGCAAGCCTTCGCTCCTCGATACAACCTTCACGCATGCAGTTTGGCTTGTGTGTGTGCAAAAGCATGCAGAATGAGAGCAAAAAGAAAATATCTTCTGTCAACCTCATTCACGGCTCGTGGGGGGTTGCGTCGGCCTCCTTTACGTGAAGGCTTGGTCGAACTGCGGGATGGGCTGAACAAAATGTATGAGTATACAGCAAATTATTTCAACACTGCTTGTACATTGACACACTGACCACTTCTTGAAATAAGAGGCGATCATCGATTCATCAAAACAGCAAAGTTTTGAGAAAAAGCCCTTCACACAACCTACACATAACGGCCGCATCAAGGCTAGCAACATGAAGCCGGCCGCAGCCTCTTCCCTCTCGCCAAATGCCAAGGTCGTATTAGACAGACGCGTGGAGAAAATAATACGGGTACATGAACGAAAAAGACAGTGATGAGACATGCATCTCGCATCACAAGTGTCCATAACGTTTTAGACACCGGTCTGGCCTGCACCTTGCCGGGGGTTAGATGACGAGTGCAGAGCATACAAAAAAGGGTCGAGCCTGTCTGTTGAGACATTCATGAAAGAGGTCCGTGATGCTTCAACAAAATTTGCCTGGATGTACCATACGTCGACGGTACGTCGTACATCTTGCTCCCTTTTCTCCTCCCGCCCGTTTGCATCTCCAAGTCCATCTCGGAAGCAAATCCGAGTGCGCACGGCCGTCAGACCTCCAGGCACCGTACCGCACCGCACAACCATCAAGAACAAGCCATGGCAAAAATAAAAATGACTAGAAGAGAAGGTGCAAGTCGAGAAGGCTGGTTAGACTGAGATGAAATCGTCAAATCTCACGGCTGCAATACGCAGCACATGGCGAGTTGCATGCAAGTATTACTGACTTGGCAATGCTACCCAGCGTCAATTCTCCCACTTCTATTGAAATCCTGAACATCTCAAAACAGAAATCGACTCGCCGGCAGAAACGTCAGAATTTGCACGACTTCATGTCTCTTCCCCAAGGACTCCTTCGGGCCAAGAGATCCGTTTTTACAAATTGACATCGCCAGGTTTTTCAGTCGCCGATACATCTAAAAAAAACGCCGATATCAAAGAACAATTGACCTGTTTATCCGATCCACAAACAGAACTTTTCTCATACATTTTTTTCATACATAAAACAAAAAGAGAATTTGAAATAAGGCCGCCACATCATAGATCGCCAAAAGGAGCGAGTGGCAAATTAAAAGACGCGATGCAGTCGTAGTCACGTCTCTTTGGGCGGCTACGTGCTGCAGGCTGGACCATTCAGGGGTGGTCTGCAACCAAGAAAGCATGAAAGTAATACTGAGGCTGCTCAACACTGGACCAGGGCATGGTTCGCAAGCCCGGCGTTGACATCCGGTCCGCTCTCTGACCATATTTTGCACTCGCTCACAACGGCTTTCGACCTTCCATTGCAACGGGAATGCTCGTTCTTTTCTCTTCTACGGAATTTCGTATGGGGCAATCTGCCATGCCAATGTTGGGTGTGAAATACGAGTGCCCGAAGACCAAATTTTATTTCATTTTGAATCGACAGCGGCCAGAACAAGTGCACGGCCATTGAGTTGCCATAAAAAAAAAGCTTCAATGCCATGTCATCACGGAGACATTACCAACAGAGCATCACGGTACGGCTTTTCCGACGTCGCGATGGCCCTCCCAACAGCCACAACGTACACACAAGCCATTTCCCCTTGTATCATCGATGACTCGCACACCATTAAAAGTTCGTGATCTTTCCATCCTAGATCTTGTCGAACCAACTGACATTTCGAATCGGCCAGTGACATGACAGCGTCCAGCGGTCACAAATCAGAAAAAAGACTATGGAGAAATACAGGATTAAACGAAAGTGTTGGGAATCACATGAGCAAATGGCCACGTCCAGTCCTGCATAACCGCAAGAACGTGAAAACATGAAAAGCAAAAGGTGGGGGTTGAGACAGGGGACGATGTGGCGTCGACAAGATCAAAACCTGCAGGGTGAATACTTTTTCTGCCGTATTGCATTTTGTTCTCATCGAGCGTTATTTCTCGATCTTTTTTTATTGACGACAAAAGCAGCTCGTATCGCTGTTACTCTCGAGCGAGTAGCGGTGTATGAAGCATGGGAGGCAAAACACGGGGAAACAACAAGAAGGCAACCTCGCACAGATCAACCTTTGCGGAACGCGGAAATCTTGTCCCTGTGCGTCGTTGCCTCCGCTCTCCCCAAATCTACCCCATATGTGCACTTGTACGGCACTTTGGTTCTCGCACAGCCTGAAGTTCATGCCGGACATGATTCTTGAGAGATGTTTGAAAGTCTGCATCTTACCGGAACATCGTACGCAGACCAGCCAATCGTGCAGTCTTTTGCAAACATCGGCGAGATCAACATTGTCTACAGGCTAAACGATCACGGTCACAATGACTATTTATGCGCATCGATCGATGAGTATCGATTTATTGGGTCTACTAAGAAGGCTATGTGCGTAAGACGAGCCTACACCGCCGTCTATCCTTACCGACAGGACCTTGTTGCTGAACAGAGCTGCCAATTCAATCTACCTCACGAGACCCAGCTTGCCAGCCAGTGCCTGTAGGGCAGCTGCATCTGCGGCCACCCAATCGACGCCCTTTAAAACGTCAAAGGAGGCTGACATCGACGATGATGCCGGTTCTCGGTCAGAAGATAAGGTAGTGGGCCCGGCAGCCGGATCAGCATCCGTGCCAGCATCCGCTTGGTCTAGACCCTGACCCAACCCCAGTCCCCAGAGCTCGTCCACGACTGCGTTTCGGACCCGCGGCCACGGGTGCTGCAAAAGTTCGGCCAGCTTTGCGCGGGCGACTCGTCCACCTCCTTCTTCACTCGTGGCAGCCCGATCAGACGCTGCTACTGCACCATAGACCTTGACGCAGGCCTCGACTTTGCGCACGCTGCCGGCCTTTTCGACGGCCTCATTGACTTGGCGGCAGAGGTCGAGCAGGTCGGCATGAGTGGGCGTGGTCGTCGAGTCGGCAGATGTCGGTGGCAAGAAAACGCCGGCATTGAACAGGAACGCAATAATTTCAAGTGTGGGGACAACAATACGGTCGGGCGGCGTAATGACTTTGCCGGCTGCGGTGGTTGCTGCCGCACTAGTTCCGGGCAAGTTGCGCAGCAAAGCTTGCCAGAGACACTGTTGCCGGGCCTGGCGTTTCTCTTGGTCACCCTCGCCGGCATTCACGACATGTTCGACCATGGCGGCGCGACTCGCAACGACGAGTTCTTCATTGCCCGTGTCGGCGGACGTGACGTAGCCTCGCATCAGGGCGGCCATCCATTTCGTGGCTGCCGAGGAGCTAGAGGACGAAATATCTCCTGACTTGGCAGCAGCGGCTGCAATAGAAGACTGGTTGGTGTCGTTCACTTCGGTAATATCCTCCCACAGTCCGAGCAGACAGCGAAAGTATGCCTGCGCGGAGAACGGCAGGGACTGCAGGTAGGCAGCACGGTCACCGCCGACAGCTTGGGCAAGGGTTGCTTGAGCAGCCACACGCACGCGATCGAGCTTCTCGGTGGCAAGACGCAAGACACGGAAGAAGAGAATACTGGCACCGGCTGGTTTGGGAGTAGCGCCGGAACCCAGAGCAGCCTCTTGCGTCCAGAGAACCTGGGTTGCGCGCAGGGCGTGCATGCGCACATGGGAACCGACATCACCACGAGCGTCCGTTGTGTAGTCATCGAGTCCGGCAGCAAGCATCGAGCGGAAGCGGCTGCCGGGAGCAGGTGGTGTGACCGAAGAGGAAGAAGACGTAGACACTGCCGCACGCTGCATCAAGACGGCAGGACATTGTGCGAGTGCCTGCAAGAGAGCCATACGGGTGTCGATGGACCGGTCAGCAGCCCATCGGCCGATAATGGCACGGCTAATCGGGTCGTCATCACTTGCGACGGTGGGCTCGACATTCTGAGATGTAATCTCGTGTAAGGGGTAAGCCTTGGTCAGGGCAAACACGTAACCGGTGCCTGTGGTGCCGGAACCGCTGGCACGGGCTTTGAAGGAGACGGCAGCAGCCGCTTTGGGTTTGCACACGACGCCAGACCAGAAGGCAATGAGTGAATCACGAGTGGGCGGGACTGGCGAGACGGATGGGACGGTTGTTGAGGTAAAGGGAGCTGACGGTCCAAGAGTGATCAACAAGACGAGTGCAGCGTCGGACGCGGCAGCAATGACATCGGCCTCTTGGCGGCTAAGCCAGACATTGGGACCGGAGAGACACGCAGCAGCGAGAGTGGTGTAGGTCTTGATGGCTGTGCGGGTCAGAGCAACGGTATCAGAGCCAGCACTCAACGCAAAAGCTGTGTCCAGAGCAAGTACGGTCTTCTGGAATAGAGGCGCGGGCAGGAGACTGGCCTCGGCGACGAGGGCAGGGCCAGAGATGAGGACAAGGCCTTGTTCTTTGTCGATATCGGCACCCAACAGTACAGCCGCCTGGACGATGGGAAACGACGATACAATGAGACGGCTAGCAGCCTCAGCCAAGAGTTCGGGACGACGGGCAGCACTCAATGCCTTGCACTTTTCCAGGACCTGGTGTAGCTGGTCAAGGACGGAAAGACACAGTTCTGTCATTTTACTAGTCTCGTCCTGACTGAAAGCAGCACTCTCGGCCAGGGACGGGAAAATGTCGAGGACCGCCGCCAAGGCCAACAAGAAGCCATGGCGCTCTTCGACCTGACGGGCCTGCAAGGTCTTGATACGGGCAACGAGGGTGCTCACAGTCGTGGCAAAGTACTCGAGCGGCGTCTTGCCTGGCTCACGGCCCTCGGCTGCCGTTGCCATGAGGTAGGTGACTTGCCCAAAAGACTGTGCAGCCGTTCGACGAGCACCGGCATCGCCGGCATCGGCAAAGCCGCGCCAGCCGAGCAGTGCCTCGCGGAGAGCAACACCATATATGTTGCGGGCCAAGGCCGTGGCACGCTGAGCCACATCAGTGACAGCTCGAGAACGAAGTGCCACGGCATGGTAGTCGACCGCTTGGACCAGTGGGATGCCTTCGCAGATGGTGTCAGGGTGGCGGCCGATCAGTTCCTGGAGTGCGGCCGAGCTGCCACGACGGATGTTGCCGGCTGGGTCCAGAGAACCAGCGACAACCAAATCAGTAGCCAGCATCTGCAGCACATTCAGGGGAAGCAGCTCGGCCGTCGTGTACCGTCGAGCCAAAGCCCAGATACCGAAACAGGCGGCATCACGCACATTGGTGCCTGTGGCGCTACCCGAGACACTGCGGCGCTCAAATGCCAGGCCGCGCTGCAGAGCACGCACAATGGCCGGCAGGGCCTCGAGCGGCGGCGAGCGGCGGTACAGCAAGTGGGCCAACGTCAGCATGAGGCCGTGCCACTCGAGGGGGTCAACAGCTGTGAAATCCAGTTTTCCATTTTGTGCCAGGACGTTCCTCTCCAATGCTTCGAGGACGGCATCGCTGACTTGGGCAGCCATATCCGGGCGGAGACGAAGCGTGATGATGCTGAGGGCTTTACTAGCAGCAAAGCGGACGGGTGTGTCGTTGTCGGCGAGGCGTCCCAGCAGGTAACCAATCGTGGTCTCAATGGCGATATCAGCCGCCTCGACGAGCTCAGAATTGTCATCGGGTCCAGTCTCACCCAACTGGTCAAGCAGCTGGATGTAGCGGACAGCGACGGCACGAGTGGCCTTGATCATCATCTTGCGGGCGAGAGCAGACGAGCGGATGGCGGCAAAGACGGCCGTCTGGTGGGCCGTGTTGGCCTCGAGCTCTTCTTCTTCGGCGACAGCGTTGACAGCGGCAAAGATGGCCGCCAGGGCGTCGTCCATATCGGACGCGCCCGCTGCGGCCGACAAAATGCCGGCCAAGAAGGACAGTGTGCCGATGTAGTAGTACGGCTGGCGGATGGCGGGAGCCGACGTCGACGTAGTGGAGGAAGAAACTTCAGCTGTAGTCTTTGCCTCACGCCCATCAAGAGATCCCAAGGCCCATTGGACGAGGGATTGACGGATGCCGAGTTCCTGCATATCACGCCGCATGGCAATACGCACAAGAAGGGCACGGGCAGCATCACGCTCTTTGCCGGGAACAGCAAGGTAGCGGACAGCAAGAGGAAGAATGCGTAGAGTAATGGATGGGATGGCTGTAGACTCGACACCAGGCCATGTGAAACCATCAATGACGGGCAGCTTGGACTTTGCTTCGCCATCCTCCTCTTCGTCTTCCTCATCGTCAACACGTCCACGGCGGCCAGTCGAGATTGTAGAAAGGTCAAAAGGTGCCAAGAGCAGCTGGGACAGCCAGAGGAGAACAAGGTACCGCTCTTCCCATGCCCAGCTGCCGTGGTTGTTACTGTCGTCGTCGCTGGTGCCCGTGTTCAAAGAACTCATGTCGCCGGCCTGGGCCTCCAATGCACCCAACAACGGCTCCAAATACTTTGTGTCGTTGGGCAAGAAGCCGATCACGACCTTTTCGCCGCGCACCTTGCAGACCGTGTACATAATGCGGGCCACAGCCGCCTGGAGGGGCATCACAAGAGAGGAGGCCGACGAAGCTGAAGATGCGGCAGCTGCTCCACTCGAGGCCGTTGCTGTGGTGGTCGCCGCTTCTGCAAGTGCCGCCGCATTCACAGCCTCTGCTGTAGCATTCGCCTTGTTCGACCGCTGGCTGTTCCGCTCCACCGATTGCAAAAAGGCATCGGCCAGCATGGGCAGCCAGCGGGCGAGGTAGACGTCGAGCAGCTGGGGGAACTCTTGGAACGGTTCGAGGAGGTGGGCTATGCGGTACGTCTCACGGGACCGAACGCGCGGGCGGGCTCGGCGGGCACCCTTCTTTGCTCCATTCGCCCCGGTCGTGGACGGCTTAAATAAGAACGGCTCGAGACTCGAGTCAAAGTCGCCCAGGAGGTCGCTGGCGATGCGTTGCAGCCGGACATCGGCCTCTTCATCGTTGGCGTCCATGGTGAGGGGTGGTGATGGTGATGTCTGTACTCAATCAAGCTGATGAGAGTAGAAAGAAAATGAAATGAAACGAAAGAATCCTACCATCCTCATGGCGCACATGTTTATTTACTTTGTGTCGTTCTAGGCAGCCGTAATTCTTTGAGTTGTGCCTTGTGTGATATCGGCAGAAAAGGGGGGTTGATTTTGGTGGCGGTCACCAATTGTCGCGCGGTCACGTGATTGTTTACATGAGATGAAATCAACCGCTCATGACAAGGCAGCCGTTTAAATTCATCAAATCTCCCAACAACTCACACCAACTCATGTATTATTGATTGCAAATGAAAATTATGAAAGCATTGCTGTTTATTTTGTGCTCGTAGTGTGTAATCTATGTGAATGTGCACGAATCCTGGCGATCCAAAATGTAAAAATCCAGAAAAAAAATGCAGAAAACTGTAACTGCTGGTATCTTGTGAAAACTAAAACCAAAGGAAGAAAGAAAGAAACGCCGGTTTGTTTTGTTTTTATTTTCATGAAGAGTGGGAGGAGGAGGAAGAAAGAGGAGAAGAGGATGACGGATTAAGTGTGGTTGACAGTGATGTCAGAAAAGAGAGAAAGCTGTGCAAGCCACTGATGCCCAGCACCGGGAGTCAGCTAGCCGCAACCGCGCCAACGAGGCAGTCCATGGCGGCGCCGTGGGTGGCGGCCGTGGGAGAGCCTCCGGCTGTAGGCGGGCCAGACCAGACAAGGCCCAGCTGGTTGGAGCCGTTGACACGGTCAGTGGCCCAGATGGAGTCAGCATTCTGCAAGATATATGCCTTAAGAGCGCGGGCCGTGCTAGCATCGAGTGTGGACTCCTGCTGGAGGTAGTGCAGATTGCGCAAGAAGACACCCTTGAAGGTCGGGCCATCACCGCCGCAGTTGCCGCCGTTGGCTTCGCAAGACTCATGCAGAATACCACCCGTGGACAGTGTGTCGATGGCAGCGTTAGCAATCGCAGCTGCGGCCGGGATGAGTGTTGGGTCGGCATTGGCGCGGTGCAGCTCGACAAGACCGCCCAAAACAACGCCCTGGTTGTACGACCAAACTGTCTGGCCGTTGTTGACACAGGTACCGTCCGAGTTGATGGTGAGGCCATCATTGATGGTGCCCTTGCTGTTGATCATGCCGCTGCCCTTGAACCAGTTCCACTGCGCGACGGCCGTGGCCAAGTACGACGCCTTTTCGGCAGCACTGGTGGCCCGGTTGGCCAGCGACGCTGCCACGGTCAGGTATAGCTCGTTGGCAATGGCGTTCTTGTAGGTGCGGTCTTTGCTCCACCAGATACCGCCGCCGCACGAGGCCGGCTGCGCGCCCGTCTGCATGTCGGCAAAGATGGACTCGGCCATGGACAAGTAAGAAGCGGTGCCGGTGACATCAAACGCCCGGATCCATGCCAGCGCCCACCAGCCTTCGTCGTCGTAAAAGTCGTTGATGAAGCCCGCAAACCCGTCACGGGCCACCAGACCCCGGTCTCCGAGCAAAAAAGTCGGGCCCGTCTTGGTGTACGTCGACGTCACAAGTCCGGCAGAGTTCACGACTTTAACAGCAGTCTGCGCCACTTTCTGTGCATTCGTAAAGGTGTTGGCAAACACGCCCGCCAGCTCTTGCTTTTCAGCGTCTGATGTTGCGCCGTCAAGCGCAAAATCGGCGAGTGTCGTCAACAAGTTAGCGCTGTTCCACCACCCCGTCGAGTTCCAGAGCCCGTCGGCGTCGTCGTACCACTCATTCTGTAAAGTGTTGACGGCCGAGGCGGTGTTGGCGGCATATTGGGCCTTGTTGGCGGCCTGGGGTGAGAAGGGGTGGGTGGACATGAAGACGAGGGCACGGGCCGCGAGGCTGCCGGCGGCGAGGAGGCGGACCATGACGACGGTAGGGAGGCCAAAGAGGGAGAGCGTGAAGGTGGTGAGAGTGGTGACAAGGTGAAGAGAAGAAACGACAGTTGGGGTGACGGTCGAAACGACGATGCCAGCACCGGAAGAGGAAGGAGAGGACGAAGGGAGGTGAGGAGAAAGGTGGTGCGTGTTTGAAAAGGGAAGGAACGAGATGCGATGTTGATGAGAAGAAGGAAAGAGCACCGTGATAGTAAAAAGGGAAAGAGCTACTGCCAGAGCAGCGAGAAGGCGAGAATGAGAATGAGAACGTGATGGCCGAGACAATGAAGATGAAGATGAGAATGAGAATAACGGGAATGAGAATGAGAACAAGAAAGAGAACGGTATCAGTGACCACCACCTTGACCGCGACACAGACGAGACAGACAAGACAGACAAGACAAACTGCACAGCAACTCCGTGGGCAGAGCCTCTGCGCGCATCGAAAACCGGGCCATCGTTATATATGTACATGCCAGCGTCCGTCTTGAGAGGGATAGGATAAGAGAAGGAAGGAATAAAAGGAAACGGAGGGACAGACACAGACTGCTTGGACGGGCAGGGAGACGGCCTGGCGGACGGGGCCTGTGACGATCTGTTTCCTGGTGTATGTGTACTCGTAGTTTCTGTAGCTCCTCCTCCACCGCCCCCACCGTCGATGTACTCCTTCTCCTTCTTTCTCTCGTTGCCTTGCATCGCTGCCGTGGCCCACTTGTTGAATTTAGAAACAGCCTCCTCTGTGCGAGCAGGGGTGAGGTCAAGCTTGGGTGACAAAAAGGTAGATACTGGGGCTGGTGAGGTTGGTGGGATTTAGATCCAGACCGGAGCGGGAAAACGCCTCCTGCCAGCGCAGAACCCCCAAAAAGCAAGCTTATTTTCTTCTTCTTCTGTGCGTCGTGCGTTGTCCAAAGAAACATTCAAGCATAACACAACAGGTACCTTGCCAGGGGCGCCCTTGACGGCCGAGATAAGCCACTTTGTCAGGGGAGGGGTTGTCTGGTGAGCAAGTACAGATGCGCCGACCAGTGAACGGGGTGCGTGTGGCTGCGTGTCACAGACAGACAAGATGCGACGACGAAAGAGAAGAAACAAAGAGACGAGGGCGAAGAGACGAGAGAGATAAAAAGAGACAAAGAAGGAGAGACAGAGACAGAGAGAACGGAGGTTGGAAAGGAAGTTGCCGAGACCAAAAAACTCCGGGAGACCCTCTTTTCTTCGCATAGACGTTATGAGGACTGTAATGCCAGTGGGTGGTGAAAGTGGGAAAAGTAAAAGTGCGATGCGAAGGGGTAGTCATGGCTGGAATGTGAATGCAATGATTGAAGGAAAGGCTGCGCATTGACTGGGCCACTTCCAATTTCAGTGCCTTTTTGGGGGGGCCGTTTGCTGCCATTGGCGCCTTCCAAATACACAACGCGGTTCTGGCCAGGGCCTAGCCGTAGCGGACGGTCAAGCCCCGTTTTAGCGTGTAAGGGGAAAGCCCAGAAAGGAAGGGGCGAGGGGCTTTTATCGCTGTGGCCAGGCCGAGAGCCCACCCAGAGCCCACTTAGCCACTAACACTGAGTAAAGCTCCTGAGCTCCTGAACTCCTTGGGAGCTCTCCCAAGGGCCTGTTAGGCTCCTCTGATAGGCCCGAGCAGACGTTTCAGGTCAAGATTGGCGCCCTGGAGCTGTTTTGTACAACGCCCAGGAACAGGTACACGTCGAACGAGCCCCATAACAAAGACACCAAGGGAGACTTCAGCAAGGGACATAAGTCCATCAAGGGACAAGAAAGAAAAGAAAATCGGGCCAGTCGACCAGTCTCGAACCAGGAAACATACACAAGCAGATCTGAAAGGCAGAAAAAGACAACTCCGGGATAAATCAGACGCAGATTACCAAAGTCGTATTCTCGACCAAGGTTCAAAGAGATATCCAAGAGATGCTCCAAGATATTCACAAGATATTCAAAAGATGTTCAGATATTCCCCGATGGTAATTGTCGATCTCTGCGATCGCCAGGGACTTACGGCTATGGGATGACAACGGCATTGTTGAAAAATGTTTGAAAAAATGTAGATAAGGAGACTGAGGAAAAGAAGGACAAAGGAAGCCGCCTGAAAAAAGAGAGCAACCATGTACACGCACACATACTTTGTGCTTGTACTGGGTAGTGAAAATCTAGAAGAGCAAGAACTGCCGATCTGAGAAACTACGAGAGAATATCCGATAGGAAAAAGAAAAACGTTTGCAACGGTCAGCATTCGTTCGGTCTTTCGTTGTCGACTTTTGCATCCCAAGACTGTGTGCCGTAGCAACAACCAACTCGACAACATGACACCAGGAGACGTGCTTCACAAGTACCGCATGGTCCGTTTAGAGCACGAGCTATTCGAAGCGTGACTGAGTCTCGTGGGTGATCTCGAGCACACAATCTTCATCACGCCGTGCTCTTTGAGATGTTGTGACATACGAAGCGAATAGGGCGAAACTTATCTCGAGACGGACAAGGCGGTTAAATAAGGACAGCGACGAACATGGGAAACAAAACATAAAAGAAGCATGTGCGCAAGATGCACGGCATCGTCTGTGTTGCTTGACAAGAAGGTGGTGTTCAAGAAATGCACGTGCAGAGATCGTCGAGGAGGGACGAAAAAGAAAAGACGAACAATGGAGAGAGGAAACAGCAAAAAGAGAACATGGGCTGGCACACTCGAAACATGAAACAAAGAAGACCCGGCGACAACACACCAGCCTGTGCCGTCTTTTTCACCTTTTCAGCCCCTGCTCCGCAAAAATGCCCTTGTCGCCGGCCTCGAAATCCTTGCTCGGTGCAACTTGAAACAAATCGAATCGAGGACGTCTCCCGAGATGGAGAGAGAAAAGTGACAGCAACAGGACTTTGTCAAAATAATGTTCTCCGTTTAAATGACATGAAAGGTCAACATAAACAATGATCACGAACGTTGATCGACAACTGCTCGAGTCAGAAGACATGCAAAGGGCAGCGGGAAAACGCAGGGCAATTTATCCAAAACAGCAGAGCCCCCGTCTTCCTTCCACTTTTTCCCCCGTATAAGTGACCAGGACGGGCACTTAACCTATCTCAGCGCCTCCTTCCACCTGGTCCTTCGACTGCAATACAAGTTCCTTGCCGCTGTAATTCTACGTCCTACAGCGTCTGCTCCGGTACTTTACTCTACAGCGGGATGGTCCTTCCCGATGCTCAAGGATGGTTCCTGCCATCTATTTTCTGCAAAGGTCGTTTGCTGGTATTAATATCTGCTTCTATGCGGAGTTCTATGCAGAGAAGGATAGCACTTTAAATCTGCAGCCGCCGTAGGGTGTCAATATTGACTGTCACTACAACACAACACAGCACAGAGAAAAACTTGTAAACGGACCATTCGGTGCGTTGACAGTCTTTTTGGATGATTTGGTAGAAACAGGAAATACAAAACAATAGCTGTATAAAAGACAAACTCGCAACATGACAAAGATTTGAAAACAAACACGAACCCTGAAAATGCAAAATAGAACAAAACAATCTCTGCAAAAGGCAAACAAATGCAGGCCTCCAGGGTATCGGTGATGATGTGACAGAAGGAAAGAAACAGAAAATAGAACAGTAGAAAAGAAAAGTGTGTGAACAAACGAGTGTCCCTTTCCCTACGTGATGTGTGCTTGTACTCTTTTTCTGGTACAGCCACGCCACTCTCAGAATAGACCAGTCCAGGTCATGTCAACCAGAGTCTATCTACTCTGCTGACATCTTAATCCTCCAAACCTCACGCCTAAGCCTCCGCCATCAACTGCTCACCCTCGTCCAACAGGTCCGTTACCTTCTTGAGGTCACGCACCAGACTCTCACCCAGACCCACCAGCAGCAGCTTCTCTGCATTCGCGGGCAGGCCCAGGTACGTCGGCGGCTCGCGCTCCGGCAGCTTCTGGATCCAGGCCATGCAGTCCGACAGCGACGTGCCCGCGGGCACCACCAGGCCAGACGATTTAGACTCGGCGTCCTCCTCGACCAGCTTGTGGCCTATGTCGTAGGCCGCGGGCGTCAGGATACCGTCGACCAGCTGCTGCAGCCGCTGGAAGTCACCCTCGTCGTCAATCTTGCCCCCGTACGTCTCGCGCACAAGGTACCGAATCATGTCCCAGGGGATGTTCTGGGGCGCAATGTTGGACCGGTTGCCGGCCACCGTCTCCAGCCACGTATCGACCACGAAAGCCGAGCATTCGTACTAGTACTGTTAGCATGCTGTATTAAATTGTAATCGTAGAGTGGAGGTAAACTTACATCACTGTCGTTGAACTCCCAGAAGCCCTTCCAGCCTAGGTTGGGCGCGTACCGCAGACGCTCTTGCACAACGGCGTGCAGGAACGACAGCAACAGGTACAGACGCGTACGCTCCACGGGTGGGCGGCTGGACCGTGTCGCCAGCGACGACATCGAGTCCTTCATGTTGGCCCGTACACCCGCCGGCTGCTCGTACATCAACACGCGCGACGCCCGCAACAAGTTGACGGGGATTTTGGGGCTCGACTCCATCGACAAGAACAGACGGAAGTCGGCGTGCGGGTTCAGCGAGTCCATGCGCTTCTCGAGCGACTGCAGCCACGTCGGTGCCAGGTGGACGTTCTTGACCAGCACCCACGAGCCCATCTGGGCGGCGTTGCTGACGGCCTTGTCCGCGCTCGCCAGACCCTCGGCCGAGCCCATGGCAATGTTGGTGCACCGCACCTTCATGCGCTCCACCAGGTTGTCGACCTTGTACGAAGCATCGAAACCGGGGCTCGACACCAGCGCAATCGGGCGTGTTGCCGACACTTGCGTCACTGTGCCGACAAGATCCTCAACAATGTCAAAGAGGTCGTCGCCAAACACGAGCGTCACAAACTTCTCGGCCGCCGGCACGAAGCGGTCCAGGCGGAAGAGCTTGACCATAAGCAGCGAGAGCAGCGCTTCATTGTAGGCCGCGCTGCTCTTGGCTGCCTCGGCTTCGGCCGGCGTCGCAGGAGGCTTCTCGTCGCCGTTGCTAACACCGCCCTGCAGAATCGAGGGGGGCACAACAGTCTCGGCCAGCTCCTCGTTCAGGAACTGCGACCACTCCGCCTCCGACACAATGTCAATTTTGTCCTTGAGTGCCGGCAGGCGGCGAGCAATCGCCATGGCCTCCTCGCGCCCGTTGCCATTGGAGGCGTCGCGGCCCTGGACGCGCTCGTCGAGCAGCACGTCAATCAGGGCCTTGTCCATCTTGTAGGGAGCAGCCTGCACAAGGAGCATCGCCAGCGTGATGCGGTCCTTTTGCAGCACGCCAAGCGCCGTACGCTTGAAAGTCGTGGCAAACAGATCCCGCACAATAATGTCGCGGCGTGCGTTGTAGTCGGTCTCGTCCTTGAGGTGCGGGTTGTTGTGCAGCACCGAGTGGAAGATGTCGAGGAAGTACTGCAGCGAGAACTGATAGAAGTGGTTAAGGTAGTGCAGCTGCTCGAGCACGGCGAACACAGCACTGCACGCCCGGGCAATAATCTCATACTGCAGCGTAATCTGCTCCACCTCGGCCATCACGCCCTCCGTGTTGCTCATCTTGGCCGAGATCTCGGCCGCCTCCGTCTTGAGCGTCTCCAGCGTTTCGATGACGTTGTCGTCGTCCAGAATATTGCCGCGCGACTCGTTGAGCGCCTGCAGCAGACGCTTCTCCAGCTGCCGCAGATGCACCTTGAACTCGCCCTGAAGCTTGATGAGGTTCGAGCGGCGCTCGTCCACGTCGGGACGCTCCGACTTGAGAACCTCGTTGAGCGACTGCGTCTGCAGACTGCCTTGCGTCACCGTAAAGTTGACAAAGGTGGTACGACTGCAGATATCTGGGGCAAACGTAGCCGAAGGATCGCGCGTCGACAGGTACAGCTTGAACGCAGGCGAGAAATCAATCTGCTGCTTGCCCAGCTGGATCAGCACACGACCACCTGTCTTCTGGTACTCCTTGTTGAGCACGTGGTTGAGAAGCGGGTCGAGGTGCTCGGCATCCTGGATCAGGATCGGGTTACCGAACCGCAGCGAGCTCTCGAGTTGCTTAGCAAACGAGTCGTCGAGGAAGCTCGTCACCGTCAGGCGGCGGTCCTTGCACTCGCGCTGCAAGAACTCCGTCACGCGGCCGGACGGATCGATGATGAGCGGGTAGCGGTTGAAGCGCTTGAGGACAATGGCGTTCTCGGTGCACAGGTCGTCCACAGGCAGCATGTTTTCTTGCCAGCCAAGGCGCTCGTCCGCCGTCGAAAGGTACTCGGTGACGGGGTTGTGTTGCTTGGTGTTAATGCCCGAGAGCTGCAGCTGGTGCAGCCAGTCATCCATCATCGACTTACGGAACGTCTGGTCGTAGAGACCACTGTAAGCAAGGAACGCGGCGGCGACCAGGACATCGCCCACCAGCGTGCCAATCTGCGTCTCAAACGACCGACTGCCCTCCTCCCAACGGACACGCTCCGACGACAGGCTGTCCAGCAGACGCACACTGCGGTCGACCTTGAACTGGACACGCGTCATCTCGGCCTTGATTGCTTGTGTCTCGCTGATGAGGGCGGCGTACTCGGTCTTGTAGGTGGCAATGCTAGTCTCGAGCGTCTCAATCGTGTTCTCGACAGCCTTAGCCTGCGCCTTGGTCTGAAGGGCCTGGTCCTCGAGCTGCGTCACCTCGTCGCGCAGAGGGCCGACACGGTCCAGGATCTCGGCGTAATTGACCTGAGCCTCGACCCACTGCACCAGGGGACCACAGGCCTTACTGGCACGGTTGACCTTTTCGAACGTGAACTCAGGATTGGACAGGAACTCGTTGCGCATCTTGAGCCGCAGCGACCGGGTCATCATTTTCTCGTTGTTGAAGTTGATGATGCTGGCAATAAAGTCGTCGCGACGCACAACACCCTGAATGGCCTTCCAGTCACCAACGACCTTGTGGCCCAACAGAGTGCAGACGGAGTCCAAGGTCAGACGCACACCCTGTGGCGGCGACGCCATGGAACGAACTTCCGTCAGCTGCTGGCGCTTGATGTTGCTAACACTCGCCTTGGCTGCCTCGACAGCGGGCTCGGCGCGTGCCAGATCCTCGAGCACAATCTTCTTACGGGAGGCGACCTCGGCCTCCTGGATTTCGAGGGCCGCCTGGATCTCAAGCGACGTGTTCTTGCGCTGCTCGGCCTCGCGCTGGTCAGCCACCATGCGCTGCAGCTTCTCGTTCGCCTCAGCGTCCTTCTTCTCGAGCTGAGACTTCTTGTCGGCAAGGCTGACACGCAGGTCACGGACCTTGTCGACCGTGTCGCGGAGCTTCTCGAGACCAACGTTCAAGTGACGCTGCTGCTCCTCGAGATCCTCACGCTTTTCGTTGTAGAGCTTGACGTATTGCGCGACAAAGTCGAGGAAGTGACGGGGCGTCAAGAAGGTAACCTTGCCTTGCTGCTTCAGCAGCTTAGCATTGAACCGCTGCAGCGAGTAGTGGATGTACACCATGGCATTGATAACAGCCGAGCGGTGCGAAGCCGGCAGGGTAAGGCCACGGTAGGCAACAGGAATGGTATCGGGCGCCTCAAAGTTGGGACGGTCGAGGTCGACAGACTGCGTGAGCTCGTGACCCACCTGGTACAGGGCCTGGTCAGACCAGTCACCGAACCAGTTGAGCACGCAACGGTTGAAGAGGGCAGGACTCGTGGCCGCCTTGGACGACAGGCCATCCTCGGGCGGGTTCATGGTGAAGACGACGTGTAGGTTCTTGACGATTTGGCTGGTGAACCACTTGTACAGTTCTTCTTGCGAGTCCAGGTGCAGACCCTGGCGCTGGGCACCCTCCTTGCAGGCCGTCATAAGCGCGGCGAGATCGTCGCCCTCGAAGAGACCAGGCACCTCGGCGTTGGCCAGCAGCGTGTTCATGCGCTCGAGGAAACCAGAGTCGAGCACGTTGGCCTCGTCCATGATGAAGCAAATCTTCTCGCCCTTGCAACCCGAGCGGCGCAGGACCTCACGCAGGTCCTCGTCAAAGTCCTCGGACGAGTACTTGCCATGAACCTTGATCTGGAACACCTTGAGACCGTTCATCCAGGCAACGAAGCGAGACAGCGTGGTCTTGCCACTGCCGCTGACACCAATGAGAATCAAGTGACCCTGGGGCTGGCGGAACACACGGTCGATACGCAGCACGTGCTCCAGCACATCGTTAAACAGGATCAGCGGCACATCGACCTCCTCCTCGCAGAAGGTCCGGAGACGCGCCTTGACGAAGTCGCGCAGCTGCTCACGGTCGACGGGGACGTAGTTTTTGGACAGCCAGTTGGAGAACAGGATGGGTCCACCAAGGGCCTTCTCCTCGTCGATGTTGGGGAAGAGATCGAGGGCAATGCGGCGCACGGCGTCGTCGGTCCAGCGGCGCTCGTCCTCGGCCACGAGACGGTCCTGGAACAGGCGGAGAGCCTCGTGAGCCCAGATGCGGATGAGGCCTTCGACAGGGAGCGTCTCCAGGGGACGGATCGCCTCATACACACCACGCACCCAGCGTGTCAATTCACGAGGACTGTAGACATAGTGTGGCTGGATCTGCGGCGTAAAGCGTCGTTGCGACTCCAGGTAGAATTTGACCATGGCCTGTGTCAGTGGCTCGGCGTAGCCACGCAGCGAAGGGATAATCTTGAGAACAGCCGAGTTGAAAGTGCCGTAAATCTGGTGCAGAGACTGCTCGCCGGGATAATCAACCATGATGAGAGGAGCATGGCGAAGGAAACGAGGGCCGAGAGGCGTACGGCCCGCATCGGTGGGAGGGTTACAGGCACCGACAAACTGGATGCGATCGAGCGTGACCCAAGACTTGTCCGAAGTGCGCCAGAAACCGTTGTGCTCGACCAGCTGGCGCAGGAACGAGATAGCACGCTGCGTGCCGTACTTGTCCGGAGCAGGCAGGTTGATCTCGTCGCAGAAGACAACGAGCCAGCGGCCGATTTGGGTAGGCGACAGCATGACGCCGTTAAGAGTCTTCTTGTACTCGCAGTACTGCTCGAAACTCTTGATGAGGAGGTCAGGTGTCGTGGCACTCGAGAAGTTAAGGCCGACAACTTCCATGTTGGGCAGCTTGCGAAGAGCGCTGAAGAGCGTCATCGTCTTACCGGAACCAGGAGGACCGCAAAGGAGCAGCGGTTTGTGCTCAGCCAGCCACGAGTAGAGAACATCCTCGTGACGAACCGTGTCGAGGGTGGGGATGACCACATCCGTCTGGGTGACGGAGTGCGTGTTGACCTCGATCGTCGGTACCTGGTTCTGCCAGGCGGTCCACTCGGCGCGCGGAAGGGACACGTCAAAGTCGATCAGCGAAGAGCCACTGCCGCTGTCAAGAGGCGGCGAGCCGAAGCTGGCCAGACCCACGATCTGATCGCCATATGCCTTGCGGTCATCCAGAGGACAGTCACCCGTAAGTGCCCACACGAGAGCAAGCAGAAGCTTCTTGGAAATGTAAGCCTCGACTTGCTCCGCCTCGAGTGGGAAGTCGGAGTGCTGGGAGTTGTACTCGATGACGTTGCGGACGGCCTTGTTGAGCAGCGAGAAAAGCGTGGTGAGGACACGGGCATTAGTAAACTCCATAATGTGGCGGTATGTCGGGCTGTCCGCAAGGTTGAGAGCCTGCAGGATAAAGTCGTCGCCGGTGAGGTAGGTCTTGAGCAGCTCAGCGGCGTGAGTCTGGACAGCCAGAGCCTTGGCGGCGCTCTGGCCCGTAGCGACAGCATCCTCGTCAAAGTCCTCGAAAGCAACTGTCGCAAGCGTACCGAGGTAGTTCTGCACCATCATGTCCGGCGTGACAGTGTCCTCACTGAACCAGACCATACCACAACGAGAGACCGTGGCCAGGGTGGCGTACTTGAGGTTCTCAACCTCGAACATGATGCGAACGTTCGAGGGCAGGTTGAGACGCTCACCGTTGGGCAGCGTCAGCAGCTTGTTGTCGTCCAGGACACTGTTTAAGTTCTCAACCCACTCGGGATCGACATCACCGTCAAACACGATCCAGTGGCGCTTGGAGTCCTCGCCACGCAGGTTATCGACAATTTTGCGCAGGATGCTGGTGAACAGACCGTCGGTCCACTCGCGCGTCGTCGAATCCAGGTTACCATACAGGGCTTCCTTGGACATGACCTTGGAGTCGATAACATGCGAGACACCCTCAACCTTCTCGACCTGCTGCATCGCGTCGAGGAGCAGACGCCAAGCAGCCGACTTACCCGAGCCGGAGTTACCCACCATCATGACACCGTGATGGATACCCTGGATCTGGTAGAGCTGCAGCACCTTGGTCAACCAGGTGTCGTTGACCACCAGCTGGCGCTCGTCGGCGAGGCGGCGGATAGCGGCCTCAAGAGCCTCGAGGTTGGCAGGGACGTAGCGCACACCAGGGAAGCAGGCGCTCTCAATGTCGGCCAGGATCTCAACGTCGGACTTGATGAGCTTCGGCGCAATGGTCTCGCGGATGCTCTGGACAATAATCTCCGGCTCGACAACCTCGCCGCTGTCCTCAAGGGTCAGGGCCTCGTCGCCGCTTTTGGTGAGGCGAGCACGCTTCAAGCCACCTGAGCTAACAAGAACACTCTTGAGCGCACGCAGACCGAAATCGTAGTGGGCTTGCTTGGACAGCTTGGCCGCACACTGGTCGAAGAAGGGCACGGTCTGCTTGGAGAGCGTCTTGGCTTGGTTGAAGCCCTGCGAGTACAGCATGACTTCGGCAATCAGCTCCTTGTCGGGCTTGGACATGGCGACACTGCGGAACAGCTTCTTCAGGTTGTCCGGCAAGTTGGACCGACCAGCGTAGCCAGGGTTCATAGTGATGAAGATACCCGTGCTGGCGTTGACGTGTAGCTGGCGGCCAACAAGTTCGATCTGCGCCTTGTCGTCCTCGGCACCCTGCTTGAGACCAAGCTGGATGTTCTGGATCTGCTGCGACACAGCCGAGAGAATACGCTCCTCCAGACGGTTGAACTCGTCGAAACAACCCCAAGCACCGACCTGGCAAATACCGAGGAAGATGCGACCCATGGCCTGAAAATCGAAGGTGTCATCACAGCAGAAGACAAGAGTGAAGCGACCCAGCTCGACACCGAGAGCCTTGACGGACTCCGTCTTGCCCGTACCAGCAGGGCCGTAAGGAGAACCACCGAGACGCTGGCACAAAGCCTGTGTGAGAGTGAGGAAACAGCGGTCCGTGAGCGGCGTGCGGACCAGGCGGTCAGGCACACCGAGGTATTCGAAACCGTACTGCAGCGAGGCGTTGGCCATCTTGATGCTGAGGCGCTGCTGGGAGTCGCCCTCGGTGCCGTAGACGTAGCGCATTTGTAGCAGCCACATGTAGTGAGTCGGCGAGTTGGCGTTGAGCTTGATGAGCTTCTCGATGATGTCGCGCTGGTGGACACACTCCGTAATGAGCTGTTCGCACTTCTTGCGCATCAGGACGTGCAGGTCACCCAGGACGGTGGCGGCGAGCAGGCGCAGGACCTCGACCTCGCGCTCAAAGAGGTCCTGGAGGCCACTGCCGCCCGCAGCAAGGGCCTGGTCAACAACCGTAGTCCACACCACCTGGGTAGCCAGCACCACGATCTGGCTAGGAAATGCCTCCATAAACTCAGAAAGGGCCGTCTTGTCGATGCCCTTCTCGGCAGTGAAGATGGGAGTGTACACAGCGACAGCCTCGGCCAGCAGCTCTGCGAGCGTATGCTTCATGCCGCTCTCGAGAAGAGCAAGCCAGTCGTTGATGCGTGGCGTCTTGATAAGAGAGATGTCCTTCTTGAGGCGGACAGTCTCGCCCTCCTTGGAGGTGAAGCCCGTGATGACTGTCTCGTCATCCATGGTGAGGCCCGACAGACCAGCAAACATCTTCTTGAAGTGCTTGGCAATGCGCATGGTATCGTTGCTGTTACCTATCATCTCGAGCAGATCCTCGTCACCGACAAAGTAGAAGCGAGGGAAAGAAACACGCTCCTTCTCGAGGTACTCACCAAGAGCCTTCTGGATCTTGTTGAGAAGCTCGGCGAGACGCTCGAGCGACTTCTGGACATTGGGAATGTTGAGGACGTCCAACACATAGGGCTGCTTGTAGACCTTCTTCATGACGGCTGAAAACTCGCTGTTGATGTTCTGGAAGCGAGACGACTCAATGGGCAGCAAATGCTTGATATCGGCGTTGCCCGTGAAGACACCCTCGAGGTACACCCACTGGCGCTGGACATCGATCCAGACATCGAACAGAACGTGGACGCGATTCAGCTTGTCCTCCCAGGACGAGGCTTCCTCTTCAAACTCCTTGTAGTACGGGGAGTGCTTCATGGCCTGCAGCGAGTTGAGGTTCTCACTGCACTTGGCAAAGAGGTCGTCCCAGCCACGGATCAGGCGGCACTTGTTCTGGTAGTTGACCAGCTCCAGGTTGTAGCTAGACCACGTCTCGCGCACCTGCTTCAAGAACTCCTCGAGCGCCATCTCGCCCTGTGCCTGGGCGATAATGTCCTTGATAATGGCCTCCGTGGCGACGAGGTTAAGATCCCACACGTCGCCCAGAGTCATCGACACAGGTGAGTAGCGCTTCCCGGGCTTGATTTGCTTGTAGATCTTGGTCCAGTGGCGGTCGCGGACAGCCTCAGACTTGAGGTCGCCCAGCAGAGGGTTGACGCGCACGTACGTCTTGAGAATGTTCTGGATGTGCTCAAAGGCGGCGTATTGGCGCATCCGGCTGGGCATGTCGCGGGTCATCTTGATCAGGTTGTCCATGGCAGTGCGGACCTTGCGTGGCTGGACGCTGTTCCACAGCATCTCGCGCTGCTCGTTGAGATTCTTCCAGATGAGCGAGAGCGAGGCCCAAACAGACTTGAAATCGTGAACTTCCTCCAGGATGCCGGCCAGAGATGTCTCGGGAGTGGATGGCAGGTCGAGCGCCTCCTTGGCCTTGGCCACCATAGCAGCCTCCTCCTGGAAGGCTGTGATGCGGCTCTCGAAGGCAGCAAGCGTGGCCGTGGCGATATCGGGTGCAATGGTGCCCGAGACGGGCTTCTCTTCGTTCCACTGCACGACGATCTCGGCAATCTTGTCGACCACAATCTTGTCCTCAGCAATAATTTTGGCGCGAAGGGCATCCGTCTGGTCCTGGACGATCTTGGCCTTGCGGCTCAGCAGCTCGTTGAGTGAGTTCCACTCGTGGTCGACCTGCTGGGCGTGCAGCCAGTCATTGGGGAACTGGTAACGCTGGCGCACCAGAGTCGACTCGCCCTGGCGGAAGGTCTCGATCTCAGGGGCCCAGAGCTTGACGTGGCGCTTGCAGGACTGCACAATGGTGATGAACTGGACAGCGTGGGCAGTCGAGTTGACCTCAAGGCTGAGAGTCTCCAAGTCAGTGCGGGCTTTCTCAATCTCAGCATAGACCTCGCGCATGCGACTGCCAAGGCGGCCAGCGAACTTGAGCAGGATATCGTGCTGCCACTGGTCGTACTTGGCGTTGACCTTGGTCTGGACCTGGTCATAGTCGATCGTGATGTGGCCAAACGAGCGGCTCACCTCAGTGGTGTCGAAAGTCTGACGAGTCTTGCGAATCTCCTGGAGGAGCTGCAGCCAGCGGGCGAGGCGGTCACCAAGCAGGTCGTAAACCTTTTCGGATTGCAGGTCCCACAGAGACTGGAAACGGAGCCACTCGTCAACGTAGCCACTGATGGCCTGAAGCTTGGTCTCGATCGATGTCTGTACGCGGAGAAGCATGGGTGTGCAGTCGGCAGGCAGGTCATTGAAGCGGGCATCCTCGACCACGGTCGTACCCAGACGCATTTCGTAGCTGGTGGCCTTGACCTTGCGCAGGTTGCAGACAATACCAAGCCAGTCTTGCAGGCGTAGGTACCAGCTGGCGCGGGCAAACTCCAATGGCGGGTCCAGGTAGATGAGCTGGTTGCGCATGGTGATCTCGTGCACAAGCTGCTTCATTGTCGGGGTGTCATCGGGCGTTATCGCAGCATCAGAAACGTCAGTGCCAGTGATCTGCTTCCGGCGAGTCGAGGTGGTGTTGCCGGATGCATTGTTCAGACCAATGGCGCCAAAGGAAGATTTATTCTGCTTGTTACCCTCGGCCGAGACATCGTCCTCAAAGGCCTCGATCCAGGCCTGGATGGCACGCTGCAAACGGGTCAGAAGGGTCGCCTTGATCTGCCGGTTCATGCCCTCGACCCAGAATGTCAGGTTGGCGTACTGCTGCAGGTTCAGCTGGTCAACAGCCTCCTGGATGGACCGCAGACGCGACTCGAAAGCGGCAGCCTCGTAAGGACAGGTCGCCAGCTCGCGCATGGACTTTTGGATCGTGGCGTGGAAGGTGGCCAGAGTAGCGGTCTTGGTCTGCAGGAGGGAAACGGCCGCAGCGATCTCGCGCACAAACAGAACGTGACGGCTCTCGCCACCCTTGAGACGGTCCATAGGACCACCAGCACCACCACCAATGCTGCCGTTGGACATGTGTGATGGCAGGCCGCGCAGGTGGACCTCATAGCTATTGACAAAAGACTCCCAGCGCAGAGGGACACCCTTGGCAATCAGGGCATAGACGTCGTTGCGGTGGCCGTTGAGGAGCATAGACACCTCCGGCATCTCGTTGATTGTGCGCAGGGTCTGGGCAAAAGTGCGGACGCTCTCCATCAAGCTAACAGCGTAGGGGTAGACACGCTTGGCGTCCTTTGCAACACTATTAACGGCATGTGGCACAGAGTAGTTCAGCCAGATGAGGTTGCGGGTCTCCTTGAACAGGGCGATAACCTGCGGGTCAAAGTTGACACCGAGCTCCAGTGTATTGCCAGCCGAGCGGACACGCTTGATGCTGAAAAGACGGCCAGCAATGGACACCTCGCGGCGCATGGTGTCACGAGCCCAGGCCTCAAAGATGGGAGCCGTCTTGAGCTTCTTGCGGAACTGTATGCTCTCGTTCTGCAGCTTCTGACCTTCAGCATGTAGGGCCCAGTCGGCACCCAGGACGTCCTCAACCTTCTTCATGTAGTTGTCCAGCTGGCGCTCGATCTGGCGGGCCCAGATGATGGCACCAGACACGGGTGGCAGGTCATGAAGGGTGGCCATGGCGTGGGCCTCCGAGTGGCCGTACTGCTGCTTGAAGCGCTCGTGGAGGGCGGCAATGGCCTCCTTGACGTTGTCGATAAGCTGCGTCTGGTACTCGGCAATGGCACCCCGAATCTTTGGTCGGACGAAAAGCGCGTTGAACTTGGAGAAGACGCGGAACATCTCGTTGGCGTTCTTGGCCGTGGCCAGGCGGTCACGCAGGCGGGCAATAATCGAGTTCTCGACGCGGGCTGTCCGCTCGTTGTAGGTGTTCTCGGCACGAGCCCACTTCGTGGTACCCTCAGGGGTGACGTCCAGCAGGTCGACATTGCGCAGCGCCTCCCAAGCTTGCCGAACCTCTTCCACGGCATCGACATCGCTTGTCTCCTCGAAGCCGGAGGGGCCGCCAAAGCCGTTAGCAGTGGCTGCAGAGTTGCCGTTGGTAACAGCAGTAGCATCAGCACCGTCGGCGTTGGACTCCTTAGTGCCAAGGACGGTGACAATGGTGCGCTGCAGCTGCTCATGGTTCTCGCGGAAGTTCTGTATGTACTTGAGGCGGGCCTGCAGCTGGGCGTGGCGCGGGTTGATCTTGATCGGGATGAACTTGTCGTTACGGCGACGAGTGACCTCGCGGGCAACGTTGGTGAACTCCTTGACGTTGTCGTCCCAGGCGCGGAAAATGTCATTGGTAGCGCTCATGACGCGGTTGAACTCGTTGTAGTCAAGGTCGACCAGCTCGGTGCCGGGGAGCAGGCGGTGCATGGCGTCATCGAGGTCGCCGGAGATAGACTCCACAAGAGCAAGAGCACGGCGGATCGGGTAGGGGCAAATACGCAGCTTCTTGTTGAGGTGGCCAAAGATCTGGACAATGGAGTCTTCGACCTTGGCAAGAGCAGTCGCCGACAGCAGCTCGTCAAGGGGGAAGTCGCGCATCAGCTGGTTGTACTTTTGCACGCGCTCCATGGCCTCCTTCAGACCAGTATCAGCCACAAAACTGACAGTGGCCTGGAAACGCTTGGCGTGCTTGAGGATGTCGAGCGTCAAGGAGACACCGTCGCCACGCAGCTGTGTCTCGATGCGCTCCAGAGCCGACTCCATAGACAGCCAGTAGTTGATTTCCTGGTTTGCCGTGCCGGTCGTCGGGTCCTGGGTCATCTTGGTAATGACCTGGATGGACTTGATCCACGTGTTGACGGTGGCCTGCAGGCTGTTGAGCAGTGCCGTATCCTGGGTGACACCCTGGGGCAGCTGGTCGAAGAAAGGCCGCACACCCCGTGCCGAGGCCTCGTCCAGAGCCGTCTGCACAATGGGCGGGAAGGGCAGCACGACCTCTGGTATCTCGACATTCTGCTGCAGGTGAGCCAAGCTCAGCTCAAGCTCCGTCCAGCGCTTCTTGGTGACAGGAACACCCGTCTTGGCCTCAAGGTCAGCACGCACGCGGCTGGTGCTACCGGTGCCGTTAGCAGAGGCGGCGTTGACAGCCGGTTTTGTGCTTGCGTCAAAGTAGGGAGCAAGACCGTTGTGCAGGTACATCTGCAGAATCTCAAAGGGCGATGTGGACAGACCCTGCTCACCAGCCGTGGCGGTCAGGTATGCCGGGCCGGGCAAGTTGAGCATTTGGACCTGGGAGGTGATGGGGACGTTGGGATCAAGCGGTTGCGGGCGCTTGAGGAGGACGAGAAAGGCGACAGTCGTGGAGATGGCCGACAAATCAGCTGCCAAAGAAAAGACGTGGGACGGCGAGCTCGGTTTCAGAGAGTCGCCATTCTCGTCGCCATTGTCTAACCTTGCCGGGGTCGCGGCAGATGTGGGAAGCAGATCCTTCTGGATGTAGAGGGAGACGACCTGGGGCTCGTGGGCAAATCGAGAGCAGCGCTGCACGGTGTCGGCATAGCGGGATTTGGAGAGGAGACTGCCAGGGGCCTCGAGCTCTTCGCGGGTGGCGCCGAGGGCAGCTTCAAGGACCGCCGCAAGATGCTCGACGACGCGAGCCGGGTCAACATAAGATGATGGCGAGACGCCAGCACCCACAGCCGAGCCACCAGGAGTCAACGGGGATGTCGGGCCACTGGCCGCCGAGCTGATGCCGTTAGCCACCACTGGCGTCGGGATGACCATATCCATAGTGGCGGCTTGTTGACGGGTCGGTAGAGGGAGAAAGGAGGGAGGTGTCGGTTTCGGGGTCGATGTTTAATAAACTCGAAGCTGTCGTTCTATCTCTTCATCGGCGAAATAAGCATGGTTCGGAGTGACTCGGAAAGGGGTTGAAGTTCAAGATCGGATTCTTGGGTAACTGAATGGACGTCGAGCAGGACAGCAAGAAGAGCTTGCCCTCGATTAAAAACAAATAGATAGCTAAAAGGGAAGAGTGAGAAGAGAGGGGCAGAAGAAGTAAGAGTCGAGAACCGAAATGCAAGGCGATAAGTCGAAAATAGTCGAAAATGAAGCAAAAACGCGTTTCTAAAGATCACGGGTATCTATCGTGAGGTAGGCGTATGCGGTGTGTGTTGTAGTGCGAGTCTACCGAGCTCGCTGTTGGTGAATGAGTGAAGAAAAAAAAAAAAAAAAAAAAGCAAGCAACGCGGTAAACCGTTGACCTGCCTGTTGTTTGAGGTTATGGAGAGAGCAGAAGAGAAATGCTGTTCGCAATCTCGCGATGAGGATTTTCCAGTTTCGAGCAGGTCCCCTGGCTTGTGGCCAAAAAAGGAGACACGCAAGGGAAGCCACGCTCCACGCACCTAGCAAACGGAAGGAACGCGACGCTGGCTCCAGCAAATGGCAGGTGCGTCTCGGCGTGCAGTGCAGCGTGCAGCAGGAGCAGCCCAGTCGAGATAGTGGACAAAGTACTCAGCAGCCCAGCGTAATAGTGGAAAATACATGCACAAACAAAGTTCAGTACTCGAAATTACCACAGCACCCCTCCCCTGGTCACGTCCGTGTCAGGGGCCAGCACCAAAAATTTAATAGGGAAAAGTGAAAAAAGGGTGGTGCTCCCCAAAACGGGAGGGGCATCCCACAGCGTCGACGGAAGAGAACCAGTGAAGAGGGAAAGAGGTGTGGGGCACGCGTCTGTGATTGGTGTCGCGCCTTCGTTGCTTAAGACGGAAAGAACAGGCAGGCATTTATGCGACGTGAGCATTGCACCTTCCACGTACACACACATAAGTGGTACAAATAAGGAGGATACAGGCATACATAGCCAGAATGTGGCAGGAGCATCAGCCGCTTTAACGTGGCCCTTCTTTGTCTACAACGCATCCTTCTAGAAGAATACACAACATCACCAAAAATCAACACGTCAAATTCCGCCCGTTTTTGTTTGTTTTTCTCTGCGGCCACCCCCCTAAATGACCAAGCCAAACAGAACGCGCTAGCACCAGCTTTGTTTAGCGTCCCCCATCTGCCCCAACGGCGTGACCCGCTGGTCTGCCGGCTCTGGTGTGTTTCTTGGTTGCTTTTTGCCCCTGGCGAGCTTTCCTTTGTACCTTTTCTCAGTACAAGTAGGGCAAGTGAATTAAGGGGCGTGTGAACAAAAATAACAAAAATAAGCAAACGTAGTGTGCATAATAAAAAGCGGCCGGTCAAAGACAGCTATTCGGCCTTCGATGAACAACTTACGAAGAACGAACATGAACTCCTGGCACAAGAAAGGCAAGCCACACGCAAGTTGTCAACCCACGGCGCACATGGCCAATAGGGCGGCACTTCAAAGCTGCATAAATCGATGTTCCCGGGTGTTTGGGAACGGCAGGCTGTTCTGGGGGATGTGTCTGCACAGAGCATGCAGCGGGAATGGAGGGCAGGTGAGCACAAAATTCAAAAGGTGAAAGGTTCGATGGAAAGTGCCGAGCATGCCAGTCAAGAAACAAGCATTCTTACACATCAAAGCATCATAATGCATATTTCTTTTTGCAGGCAGATGTGTTTGTATATGTAATTACAATCAAAGTATTTTCTTCGACTGGTGAGCTTGGTGCGCTCGAATTTGACGGAGTTTTATTACGTCGTATTTTCTTTGCCGGTCTCGAGAACAGACGATGAACGAGTCCTGTGCAGAAATATGATCAATCACCTGTGCAAATAATAGCAGGGGTTAGCTGTCCGTGACGGGGGTGTACTTCGTACGGTCTTTTCCTTCTTTCGTGCTTATCTTCCCAGCTGCAGCAGGTCTGCATATGTGACCTCACCGCACTTTCCACCAAAGCTATTCCAATACGGCCTTCATTACAACGGAAGATACAGACAAACATATACACAAGGCTTCATATATATCAGTAGGCATAATTTGTGCGTTAGAAACAACAGTAGTACTTTGATGAGAAAAAAGGCAAACGCAAAACAAAAAATACAACAATGACAAACCCTAACTTATAAAAACAAGCCGTCCGCCCGAGCTCGCATACATTACGGAATAGACAGAAAGGCAAAAATGAAATAAGTACAAAAAAACCCTTGAAGCCGGTAAAGACAGAAAGAGAAGCCCGACAATACCAACTGTTGCTATTTAAGAGTCGATGAAAGCGATGCGATGTAAACTGGCGGTCGTCCGTGGCAACGCCTATTCCATGTCACGGCTCTCTGCCGTCTTCCACCAAAAAGGAAACAGGACAACAGACAACAAGACAAAATCCAAGAAGACGATTAGACCAAAAGAAAAGTTCTATGCACCGTACCTGGCCGTGCAGTACCAAAGCCCAAGAAAGAACAGTAAACCAAAAGACTCCCAAAACCCAAAGCCCCACAGGGGAATATAGACATGGGTTGTGAGACAGCAGGTGCGGTGTGAAGGTATATTTGCATGCGAAGGAAGAAGCAAGAATGAGAAGTAAAGGCAAAGGGTAAAAGGAGGGCGAGGAGGATGGACAAGAAGGAAGGAGGCGGAAGAGGTAAAGGAAGACGGGGGATGGTGTTAAATGGCTGGCTCAGCATCAGCCACTCTGTCATTGCTATGCGGCCAGGTTCGGCCCGCCCGCACCGTCGTTATTGTCAGACAGCCGCTCCCGCTGCAGGATGACACGTTGGTTACAGATGTCAATAAACATCTCAAACCGCTGAATAACTTGGTCCTTTTCGTCGAGCTTCCGCTTGAGCTCGTCAATCTCCTTTTGCGAGTCCTCCTTCAGCTTCTTAATCTCGTCTTTGGCCTGTGCCAACTCGCGCCGCAGGTCGGTCCTGATGCGCTCCTCGGCCGTCGGCGGCGGCTTGCTGTATATGGCCGGGCGATTCTCTGCGATTGCCGTTGCCACCTTGCTCGGATTCCGTGTGATCGCGGCGCGGGCATTGTAAATGTCCCGCGGCAGCAATGGCACATGAGGGTTCTCGGTCTGCAGAATCTCAAGAGTTTGGCTCACACCGACGCCTGTAACCGAAGCGTTAGAACCACTTGCGCCTTCTGTGTTTGCTCCTTCAGTCTCTCCTGCCCCTTCTGCCTCTGCTCCAGTTCCTGCTCCTACGCCGGCACTTGCTGCTCCCTTTTTCAATGGGGTGGTTTTGGATTTGGGCTTGGCTCGGGGCTTGGTAGTGGTAGTGGGGGTCGCAGCAGGTAACGCACCGTCGTCCTTCAGGGCCTTCACAGCTGCCACCATGTTGCTGTCCAATTTCCGGGCGGCGGGGTGAAGCACAGGGCTCTCGCTAGGGCCATGGTTGTGGCTCAGGTGTGTCTTATCTGGCCGATACCGCACTGTCCATTGTGTCCGTTGTTCGATGGCGAAAAATCCGAATTGGCAGTCGCATTTTCGTGATGACGTCTTCCGCTTCCGCTGCTCGGGGCTTACCCGCCGAGGAGGCTTGCCTGCCCGGTCGCAAACAAAAAGAACCTTCTTCAACCCCGGCACCGTCTTCTTGGAACGACCAATCACAACAGCATAGCCCACCGATGTGCAGTACCCCAACACAAACTTGTGCACGGCTTCTAGTGAAGGGAAACTGCCACCCTCAGGCGGGGCGGACATGAGTGCACCCATAGGCTGCCGCGGCACGAAGGGACCGTTGCCATCCGCGCTCTTATCGGCCTGGCCATCCGCCCCAGCTTCGTTTGACGGGCTGTCCACCTCCATTTCCTCTTCGTTGTGCTCCTCCTGTGCAGGGGGCGCCGCAACGTCAGGTCTTGGTGGCGGGGGCGTCGGCGACGCATGCGGCGCCTTCTGGTGGGCTTGAACCGTCTTCTGCACCTGCAGTTGCTGGGCGGCTTGCTGGGCCTGTTGAGCTTGGGCTTGTGCCTGAGCCTGCGCCTGCGCTTGGGCTTGAGCCTGCGCCTGTGCCTGAGCTTGTGCCTGAGCCTGTGCCTGTGCTTGTGCCTGAGCCTGCGCCTGTGCTTGTGCCTGGGCTTGCGCCTGTGCTTGCGCCTGCGCGTGAGCCTGGGCTTGGGCTTGCTGCTGAGCTTGCTGGGCCTTTTGAGCCTTTTGTTGGGCCTGCTGCGACTGTTGCAACTGTTGCTGCTGCTGTTGGTGCTGGGCTTGCTGTTGTTGTTGCTGCTGCTGCTGCTGATGTTGCTGCTGCTGCTGATGCTGCTGCTGGACTTGATGCTGCACGTTATGCTGCACCTTTTGTGCCTGCTGAATATGCTGGGCAGGCGGGATGGGCGACTGCGACAGAGTTTGCGGGGTTAATGTTGTCGACGATGGTGGCTGCGAGTGTTGTGGCAGCTGGGAATGCGCTGTATGCTGCTGGTGCTGTTGGTGTTGTTGATGCTGGTTATGCTGCACATGCTGGCTGTGTTGCGCGTGCTGATTGTGCTGCTGAGCATGCTGCTGGTGCTGTGCATGCTGCAGATGCTGTTGATGCTGAGCATGTTGTGGGTGTTGCTGATGCTGCTGATGTTGAACGTGCTGCTGCGCGTGTTGCGTATGTTGCTGATGCTGGGATTGCTGCGGCTGCTGCAGTTGATGGTGCTGCTGCTGGTGCTGCGACAACTGCTGATGCTGCGCGTGCTGCGAGTGCTGCTGTTGCGACCGCTGCTGCTGAGCCAACAACGAGCCATCCATCGTCTGCTGGTTCAGGGCCTGCGCCAGATAGTTAACCTGGTGCGGCTGCTGCATCTGGCGATTTCTAGGCACCGGAGCAGTCACCTGCGGCGGCGACGGACGAGGTCCGGCATTTTGGAGGCTGGACAGCTGTACTGGTGGTGGTGGCTGCGAGTTGGCAAACATGTGGTGGGCATACGGCGACGAAGCCTGCTGCTGCTGGTGGAACGCTTGATAAGGGCCACCATGCGAGAGGGATGTCGGCGGTTTGTTGGCCGTGGGATTCTGCTGCTGCGGAAAGCCACGCCGCATGCCATTGACACCGCTAAAGGACAGTCCGTTAGACATGCTGGGCGAATCGAGAGGCGCGGTGTGATGCGTAGATATAGAGGGAGGTCGTGGTCAAGGTTGAGGTGTCGGATGAGATGGGGGCGTGCGAGTCCGAGAAAAGGAGAAGGATACACTCAAAGCCGCGAGGGGACACTCGACGGCCCAGAAGATGGCGATAGACAGCCGTCAACACGAAACGACGCGGTCGATGATGAAAGAAGAGTCAGGATGGATGGAAAAAGAGGTCAAAATCGTGTTTCGAGTCGAGAAAAATCGACCAGGGTACCCGGCTCTCCCGTCAGTCAGGCCACGAGCCCCAGCAGAGCGGACAGCGCGGCGGTCGACAGCAGAGAAAGCGAACGCGAGGCTCAAGATGCGTCTGGCTGCGGAGCACGCATTTGATGTTTCTCGATCTATGCAGATGTGTGTATTTTTTCGGCCGACGTTCGAGCCCTGGGACCCCTTGTTGCGTCTTGCACCAAACGGGCGGCGGGCGTGTGGATAGATGACGAGAAAGTGGGAGGGAGTGTGGATTGAAGAAAAATGGCAAGTCAGGAAGGAGGGAGGGCGGTCGTAGTGGAGGGAAGGGTGAGGGAAGGGAGGGCAGGAACGGACGAGGGAAATGGAACAGACAAGGGCAGGCAGGGAAGGAACAGGGAAGGAGGCGGGCAGGCAGGCACGCGTGCGGAGGCAGGAGAGACCCAAAAGAAAGGTCACAGGCGGCGCGTGAGGCAAGTGCGACTGGGAGAAAAAGTGAAAATAGCAAAAGTAGCAGCGAGGAAAGTAGCAACACAGCCTGAACAGCAAAAACTCCCAGAATACAGAGGGAGTGTGAGCAGAAAAGTAGCGTGGGAGGGTACAAAACGAACAACAGCGCTGTAACGGAGTGGCGTGCGGCACTGTGTACGAGGCCTGGACAGGGAGAAAAGTGGACAAATCAGAAAGGGGAACCAGGGGAATATGTTGGAAAACAGAGAGAAAAAGAAATTTTACTCACGCAAAACAACCAAAACCAGGCACCAAGGCAGCAAATATGGAGGCGAGCAAGATGGGAAAGTGCGACAGAAAAGACAGCCAACTGACAGTGCGCATCTGTACTCGCACCTTCCAGACACGGTGCTGACGGGAGAAAGTGGGGCTCTTTCCAGATGAAAGAAACGGTTGCACGAATCAGAAGAAGGAACCAACTGCCCTTTTGCCCCCAAAATACCCCAAAATACCATATCAAAAGAAAAACGCGCTACTAGAAAAGTGGGGCTTTCAGCCGATGAAGAAAGAACCAGACACGCCATCACAAATCAGCAAATCTAACAAATAGAAGGAGCAGCGGGCGACTTTAGGCTGCAAGGCAGATCATCTGTGAGATTAGGGACTCTTGGACTTTGGTGAGAGCCCTGTCTTGTGACAAAGGAATGAGGAGTAGATAACAGAAGCGGTGAGTAAAGTATCCGGAAAGTAATACCGAGCGCATCTCTCCGTCTTCGCTGCGGAGAAGGCGGCAGACAAAACACGTGTACGGTTTCTGGGCAGGTGTCTGTAACAGATACGGCTCAATTAGCGGGCGAAAATACAACAAAATGCAAGGATCGCTGCGTCGAATGGCAGGCGAGAAACAGAAGACTTCAGTAAGATACGAGCTGTAACTCGCCTGTCTCGCGAGCGTTGGTGGTTGGCCAGAGCCGCTGAGCTGGTGCTGGGGTAAGAGGCACGCATAGCGCTATCGGCACAAGCTGCATTAGGGCGCCGGGGCGCTGTTTTGAGAAGCACCCATCGGGGGTCTGGGGCTGTCGCTAGCGCGTCTTTGGGGGCTCGCACTGTCCGGCTAGACAAGGCCTGTATTGGCCCAGGCCTTAGCCCCGAGACCTTTCTGGACAAATCTTCCGCGTGCTCGGCAAAGTGCAGCAAAGAAAGTCACGGATGACGCGACCAATACGGAACAGTCATTGTCAATATCAGACTGGGTCGATATCATGTCTGTCTTTGCCAGTGCACATGATCACGCGAGAGCATGGCATCAAGGAGATATCGCAGTGATGAAAGTACCATGCAGAGGGCAGTACTTATGAGGAACAAAATCAATGATGAAAAAAGAAAAAAAAGAAGAGCTGAACACGGAAAAGAAACCCACCACAGGGAAAGAGAGTTGTACTTCGTAGTCTGCCCTCTGTACTGATTCGACCGTTGCATCTGTGGGAGAAACACAGAGAAGCAAATCTAAACGTTTGGTTGGACGACGTATCTATCGAGATGCTGTGTGAGGATGCACGAGAGCAGGCATAAAAGAAGCCAACAACGGCCGACAGAGTACTCCGTATTGTACAGGCTTTTGAATGACTTCAGGGGCAGAGGAAAATGCTACGCGTGCCAGGTGAATCACACACATCAAGTACACCGCCGCGCGATCAAACACAGACGGTGCAGCCCAAAGCTTTGCCGGAATCAAATCAAAAGCCCCTGGTGCCTGCGATCGATTTTCCGTTGTTTCTTGTTTCCTTGTTTTTCTGTAAGTATTGAGCAGCGCGGCAGAAGTTAAGGTGAGGTGTGTTCGTGGGATGAAGGATGGTAAATAGCCGAAATAACGCGGGCGTGGTTGATCGTGGTTTGTCATCGGACAGGCTGGGTTTCTCTTATTTAGACTTTCTTTCGTACATTCAAAAGGTCATTGTTTATTCTATATTACTATTTCGAGAACATTCCAATTTATATGATGAAGCGAATGTATTTATTTGATTATGATAAAAATCCTAGCCTCGACAAGTAAAGTAATTTTCTTCTTTTTTCTCTCTTTTTTCTCTTTTTTTCTTTCTTTTTTTTTCTTCTCTTTTTCTTTAAAAAAAAGCGTTTAAAAAATTGTCCTAAAAAATACATGGGGATAAAGGAATACTTCAGATCAATACTAGTCACTTGACATGAAGTAGACTGCACAGTTTGAAACTCAAACCAAATTCACATCGTTACAAATGACTGTTGTATTAAAATGTAGCCGTTTGATTTTAGAGCCCGCGTAATAGGCTGGTATCATTGTATTGTCTCATATATACCCACTCAACCACCCCAACTGCCGAAGTCGAGCTTCATCAACAGCCGGTCTAGACGTCCAACCCGCCGCGGCACATACGCCCCAGCCGCCCGCAGACCATCGCCGGCGAGACCGCCGTCTGTTCTGCCGCCAAAGTCTTCGTCGTCCTCTTCATCTTCCTCTTCCTCCTCCTCGCCCCGACCGTCTTCCTCTCCCTCCAAGTCACGAAGCACGCCAACGACAGAAAGCACGCCCTGCCGTACGCCGCGTTCAGCCGCCGCCAGAGCATCAAGGACATCGTGCTGCTCGCGATTGAGGTCCACGAATGCGTCGACAACACCCGCATCAGACTCAAGATCGAGTGCCAGCCACAGGGTCTGCAGTCGGTGCACAAGGGCGGCCATCTGGTCGACAGAAACAAGCAGGGCATACAGCGGTTCCGTCCAGTGCGAGCGGTCGAGCAGCAGCCGGCGCACCAGGCGGCGTAGGTAGCGACGATGTGCGGTGGCGAGGCTCTGAGGATCGTGGGAGGCGGCTAATGGGTCGTCCATACACAGGAAAGTGTTGTCTTCCTCGGCCATACCCTCGGTTAGCCAAATGTCCTCCTCCTCGTCATCGTCGTCCATGTCAACGTCTTCATCCTCTTCATCTTCCCCGTGCTTCTTTTGCTCGGCCTTTTTGGTTGGTTGGTTGACGCCCACCCCACGCATAGGCTCGTCTTTGCCGACGGTGAGCCACCGTTGGAAGCCGTCCCACAACTCCACAACGACATCCATCTGCAGGTAGTTTTCGATCTCGGCCAAAAAGAAGATAGCGGCGTTGGTCGTTGCCCACACGCTACGAAGCGCACCGGCCCGTGTAGTATAACGCTCTCGTAGCATCTGGACCTGCTCAAGGCTGTGCCGCCCACGCCCACCGTAGGGAGGAGCTGGCGGTGGTGGGTGGTGCCGACGCAGTGAAGATAGTTTCCATAGGCCTGTCAAACGGATGTGTGCGCGACGGATGGACAGCAAGTAAGCGTGAATGGCCGAGTACGACTGGAGGTCGGCTGCACTTAGGACGAGGTCCAGTGGGTAGGGGATCTGTAGCACAAGGGAGGCGGGAACCGAAAATAAGAGGTTCTGGAACGGTGTGGTCGCAATAGACGCCAACGTAGTGTGTCGTTGCCGTCCATTGCCTAGACTTCCGGCCACGCCTGGTGCACCAACTGATGGTGTCCGTGCTGCTGGCGTAGAAGTTGACGTAGTGGACTTCTCCAAGACAAGCCGCAGTGTCTCGCGCGCCAACTCCATACCCTCATCTTCTTCCTCGCCCTGATCGGCGTTGGCATTGCGGCCGTGCATAGCGCCCAGCATTGCCCACGTCCGCGCCAGTACGGCCGCAACCTCGCCGTCCTTGACAATCACGGCACTCATGCCACGGACACCACTGGCTGTCGTGGGCGGCGCGGCACCTGCACCATCGGACCGCTGCCAGCGGCTGCGCATCGTCTCGTCTGCCTGCTCTACTAGGGCCATGGCAAACTCGCCGCGGCCCAACAAGTAAAAGTCGCGTAAGAGCTGCAGCATGTCGACCACTTTGGATGGTGGCAGCAGCTTACGTAATGCCGTACGCGATAACACGGTACGGATGTGTGTAATGGTGCGTGCAAAGGTGGCACCGTCCAGCGGGTACGTAAGCTTGGACAGTTCTTGCAGCTGGGCCGACAGATGATAGTCACCTGTGGTGGTCATGGCGCTGTTGCCGACGATGCCGTCTCCGAGCCAGTGACTGGCCTTGGGTCCGTTGCTGCTCCTGCTGTCCGTCTTGGCACGCAGGTGGACGAGCGACCGCCCGATAAAGAGCATTGAAGCGGCCGTGGCCGGAGTGACGAAGGCTGGTAGATGCTGGCTGACGCACACGTATTCGCCCGTCGTATCGGCTGTTGATGCCTCTTGCTGTACGAAGAAATCATCGCCGCCAAAGCTGGGCAGGCGACCATACAAAATCCATGCTGAGACCTGCTTGAGCCAGGCGGTCTCGGCTACGCGTACAAGACTGCGTGCTGTGCGCTCAATGTCCTCGTAACCAGTCTGGAGTTCTGCGCGGAGGTGGTTGATGAGCTGGGCGCCTGACGGCATGTCTGGGGACACTTTGACAGGTGATTTGGCGCTCGCTTTTGTGGAAGTTGTACTGCTTTCTGGCAGAATGTACTGGACGATAGCCCACAGCCACTCGAACCGCCGCGGCCAGTCCGAAAATGCACCGACGACAGCCGTCAGTGGAACGATATCGTAGGCGCCGACGAGGGCTGGGTCGCGCTTCAGCACCGTGGCCTCGACGGCCAACACATCGCGCTGAAACGCAGCCAGATGAACTGATACAACGGCTGCAGCGACGGCACGGCATACAACGGACGGGTGTATGGCGGCAATGTGTGTGGCATGTTGGCGTAAGCGGATGTGGAGGTCGCTCAGGCGGGCGAGGTCGGAGAGTAGTGCGCGTTCGGAGGGCGAGAGTGCCGGTTCTGGGTTCGATGCCGTCCCGAGGCTCGGGGTACTCGAGGCACTGCCCTCTTGCGCGCTGGGATTGCCATGACGGGATGGGCCGTCAGGCCGGAGCAGCGGCGAGCTGTGGCCGGAGAGGGAGAGGAGGATTTCGTGGAGCATGAGCTGGGACATAGTCAGTAGGCGGTGGAAGATTTAAGAAGCCTGGAGAGGAGAGACGCACTGAGGCTTGTCTTTGAAGTCGTGGGCTAGCAAGATCAGACAGCCGAGCAGCTCAAAGCGGCACATGAACACGGAGATGCAGTGTGTGGGGATGCGATGGACGTCCGTGGCATGCGACGATTGTAGATGGTGTGGTTAGAAGTTTAGGGGGTTGTCGGTGAGGGAGAGGCATAAAGCATCGTGGCCTGATAGAGAGTCGTCAATTGGGTACCCCTTTAGGTCAATAGTCGAGATGTCCTCAGCCTTGTCGTCGGATCGGGCAGGCGCAGAGAGAGTGCGGCTCAAGAAGGAAGTCGCAAGTGTCGCTCGAGAATGCAACGATTTAGTATCTTTATCGGGCAGGCGCGTCCGATGCAATGGAGGGGCATGAGACGCGTTTCACCATACAAAGGTCGCTGTAGCGGGCAGTCGGCCCCTGCCGCTGTGGGGTAGCCTCACTAAAACGTGCTAAAGCAATCACAAAAGGCAAACACTTTACAATCATTTTCTATTTTAATAAACTCATTTCTGTCGTATTTTCTTTAAGAAAGAACTATTAGTATTTCGTACAAGGGGCCTACAAATATAGGTGTCGAGATATAAAGAACAAAGATAACGACCTAAAACCTAACCGATATAGCACCGAATATTTTGAGCCTGCCCATAAATTGAGCACTTCTTAAGAGTTTCACCTGAACTTGACTTCAGACCTCACGGGCCTCACTTAACGCCCACGGTATGGGTTGTTATCGGCAAAGTCGTGTGTTGACCGCACCCGGCTGACTGACGCGCTGTTGTTGGCACTGCTGCTGCCACTGTTGGACCCACTGCCGTTGTGACCGCGGGGATCGGTTGTGCTCGTCGAGGTCGGACGGTTGGGCAAGGGCGGCGGCGAGCCCGTCGGCGAGATGACGGATCCGCCGCCGTCTCCACCGCCAACAACCAGAGCGCCGCCACCAGGGACGTGGCCAACGACCATGCCCTTGGCCACGCTCTTGACAATGGCACGACGCGAGACACCAGTAACATCAATGTAGACGAGACCAACGTTCTTGATGCCACCAGTCAAGTTGCGCGTCACTTCACCGGCTTCGTTGCCCCACTTGGAGGCCACCACGGTCGTGGCAGCGGTTGAACCGGTGTCGAGCAAGTGACGGCCGGCCTGCTCGATGCCATCGGCGACCGTCGAGAAGGCCATCAGGCTCTTGTTGAGCAGACCGGGGCGGAAATCGTTGATGGGCTGCCCGTCGGGACCCAGGCCGGTGGGAGGCTGGCGACGAGACTTGCCACTGTAGGCTGTACTGCTTCCCGTGCTGCTCACGCTGTCGTGGGCCTTGTGGCCGGCCAGCTTGGCGCCGAGGTTCTGTGCGACCTTGCCGACCTGTCCGACAGCCTTAGCAGAAAGGCCAGCAGCGCCGGCTGAGAAGGTGTTGATGCGGCGGATGTGCTGGTGTGTCGAGGGCTGGAACGTGATGGGCTTGTTTGAGGGCACAGCTTTCTCCGCAAACTTGTCGGCCTGGTTCTGCAATGCCTTGGACACCATCTCAGATGTCGTAACAATGAGACGTGAAGCAGCGGCAGCGTTGGCGACAAGTGATGATTTCTGGTAGGCCGGGTGCAGAGTCTCAACATATTCGCGTGATGCAGGCGCAACGGAGATGTTGGGAACTGCTTCTGTCGGTAGCGTAATCTCGACGGGTTCTGTTTATGTTAGATGGGATCTGTTGGTTAAATATTGGAGTGGCCGCAATAGGAGCATACCTTTAGAACCTGGCATCAAGTTCTTGTCTTCGATTACTTGATAATGGTCACCGAGTTCACCGATGACGCTGCCGTCTTCCTCATCGATAAGGACCAGCTGGCCACCGGATTGCGAACTGTGACTGCCGGCCGCGTAGGCCTCGCCGGGCTTGAAAGCGGCCGGGTTATAGGCTGGCAAGTCGTCCGACACGGTTGTCCGTGAAGACCGGGAGGCGCGCTGCTTCTCGTCGCTAAACCCGCTCTTTTCGCCGCTTCTTGATTGGTGCCGGCTGGAAGACGAGCTCGAGGGTCCAGCAGCAGACTCTCTTGCGGCAGCTGCTGCCGAAGAAGACCCCGATGCACCTGGAGGCTTTTCTTTGCGGGAGGAGATCTTTGGTGGCGGTGCCCGTTCAAGGAACGCGGTGCACTGTGCCAAGATGGTCTCGAATGTGTCGACATCCTCCTGAAGCCCTTTACGGCTTCCTACAGCCGGGAACTCGATGCGCGTGAAGACACCACTGTTGCGGCCTAGATCCCAGCGCGGAATCAAATAGCTGCTGGGCGGCTGATGGTAGATCTGCGTGGTCGCCGGAAGCGGAAGATCGAGCTCGGGCGGGAGGTGGAGATGTAAATAAAAGTCCTCTTCCTGTCCCTGGCCGCCGTTGTCTGGAAGGTTGCCATCGATGGATAGGTCGGCAAATGGAGAGGCCGTGGGGACCATCAGAAGCGACAGCGTTTGCGGACCTGCGGGTGTAAGAGAGCTTTCGGTGCCATTGGCTATGTGATATGCCGAAACGCCGGTGATGGCGTACAGCAGCTTGGGATCCTGCATTTGTAAAAAAAGGAACTGTCAGCTTGCATTCAATATCTTGCGCGACACCGGCAAACCTCATGAACGTAACAAAGTCTTAGTTGCGTCATTCAAAAATAACACCTACATTGAGGCTTGAAGCCATTTTGCTCGCGAGTGAGATGGCGTACAAAAGATGGCCTTTCAGCGCAATCTATACTAAACAAAAATAGAACAAAAATACCGGAAACGGTAAAAGAGAAGCCAAAGGACTTTCTATCCGATTGTCACAGCGTGCAGCTGTTCTCAGGTAATGCGCGCCTCACTGATTGGGCGTGTCGCTTATTTCAGAGTCTATTCGCAAGTTTGTCTTCCAAAGCTGCTGCTGTTGCTGATGCTGTCAATGACCGTTTCTTGTTTCTGTGTCGCTGCGATCGTGGCGGCGCTGGCGAACGGCTTCGGGAGGCCTTGTTGTTGGCGGCGGGCGGATAGGGAGATCCCCAAAAAGAGGGGCAGGCGAGCCGTGGAGGGGGATTGGTGCGGGATGGCACTGGTTCGATGCGAGCGTGATAGTGTGACGAGGTGACGACGGGCTGACCTGTACGAGAAAGGGTGTTGTTGATGAGGGGGGTAGGAATGCGACAAGAATGAGAAAGGAAGAAGAATTGCGATTTTGATTTTGACGCAAATAATCAATGATGAAGAGTAGAGAAAGATGGAAGGAGCTTCCGCGTAGTAGCTGTTTCCAAACCAGCAAGACAAAAGTACTCCCGTACTTTCCTTCGTAACTGGAAATATGACGTTCCGTTTGCGCCAAAATTAAACTCGTCGAGGAAAGAGCGAACCGGGTGTGCGAGCTCGTGAGGACCGGCGCTTAGAGGTGGATGCTGTTTGGCGCGGCAAAGAAGGAGACACAACAGGTAGGAGCGACTGAGTGACCGTGGAGGGGTATTTCCAAATTTGGGGGTTTGGGCACATGTATCATGATGGAAGGTGCGATTTAGACGACCTAGACTCGCTTGACGAGAGGTAATTACACGAGGCCGAGAAAGAGGCCTCTCACAGGCGCCATCCATAAAAGAAGCTCTGTGACGAAACAGAGGAGGCGAATGAGCGGGAGCGGTTCCTGTAACTGGTTGCCAACGTGCAAAAGAGGGCCAGAAGCTACATTAGTGCGCGGCCTGCCAAGACGCTGCCAGCTTCCAAGTTCTTCCTCCATACGGAGTACTTGTAGTGAGTATTTCGAAATGATGGTGGAATTACACAGGCTCAATGTGTGTGTTATCAGGCAACTGCTAGTCCAGGGATGCCGTTCCAAGACGCTGTATCTGCACAGCCTCTCTGCCGGAGCTGTGACGCCACAGGTAAAACGCCAAGCACTGGAGAGGCATCCAATATGGCGATGAGACAGAAAATGTCCATTGTGTAGCGTGCGCACTTGGCAGACAGTATCTTCCAAGCTTCAATCAGGCTAAGCAGTGTGGAATCGTCATATATGAAGGTAATCTAGTACACACCATACAATCTGATCGATCTTAACACCATCTCAGGAACCTTTCGATCTCATAGATTAGTTCTGGCCCAGCAAATCATCCAAACCTCTCCTACGGTTTTGCCACGGACGTTACTCCCACGTGGCACAGATCGAAGAGTCTCGCAATGATTGCCACAATCCCAGAGCCTTGCTGTTCTCTGCCCTCCGAGCCTTCTTAGCTTCAGACATGTTGCACTCCTTGATCATTCATGTTCTGGCGAAGAGCCTTTTAAAAGTTAGATAAAGTGAAAAAAAATTGGGTGTTCCTTTTCATTCTTTTGTTTTGTCCGTTATTGTTACTATATTTACTTCGTGAAGTTCGTTAAATTTAATGAACGATACGTAAGTTAGTTAAGAAATATAACCGAATGTAGAATACATGTTGTTTGCAACGTAGATTTCAGAACATGTATGGTCTCACACGTTGCTACTGAAGCTCGATGAGGTTTACTTGTACATTGCCATATCTCTCTCATTAATGGCCGTGGAACACAATGTCGATAATCTCTAGGCCTAAGAACGACCTGTAGTCATCACTACCAGGCTTATAGAAACGAGGCTGTGACTAGTATATCATATGTCATGTATATAAAAATTGGCACATATTTTTAACCGACTTCAACGTCCAGCTTTGGGCTTCGTGGACAGCTCGACATCTTGTGGGCACCAGGGCAGTTGGGCATATTCCAAGCACATAATTTATCAGCACGAGCACGCCGAAAACTACGACTGCACTTGTTAGCCACGAGGACTGAGACATGCCTTGCGTCGACTTATTTGCTTCTGCTATTGCTTCTTTTCTCGGCTTCTCCAACTAGACGGCCCCTGCGTCAACCAAACAATGACCAGAGTCTTATGCAAAGCTACGACTAGCTGCCGGCACCAGAAAAAAAAAAGTCCCGTTGTCGGTGATAAATCAAGTGAAAAAGAAAGCTCGTGTGCATGTGATTGCCTCCGAGGCCAAGGGTTTCTCTTTCTTATAATCCTGGTCACCGCTAGTCGTTCTCCTGTTTACACGATTAACGATATGAAAGGGCGGGAGAGAATGCGTTAAAAGATGCATCGATCACTCAAATATGAAAACAAAACATGAACACGCTTGATATCTTAAGTCCAAATCTCACACCCCCAATATGAGCGGCTATCTCGGAGAACATTTCATGGACTTGACGACAGAATAAGAACCAGCCCCGTGGAAAAGAAAACGTTGGTCCCCACCGCCAATGACTTGCTCCATGCAAGAAAGGCATGCGGGTATTCGTTTGCGTCCGACAGTCGCCTCCTGCATGGCGTTTTTGACACGAGGCAATGGCCTATTGGTGATATGCATGACAAGTGAGTGTCGTGGGCTGAGAGAAGAGAAAGGGCATGGGGGCATCAGAAAGAGAACAATCTCGGCAGCTATGGTAATAATACGGCGTGCCACGCGGAAATCTTTGCTGAATCGAGCCAGAAATAAAAAAAGTGACCGTCAATATCACAAGCATGCATGATGCGCCATTGCGGACCAGGCCTCTTCCATGACGAAGAAAAACATATCCCATACTGTTATGGTCCACACGCACCTTGACTTGGATCGTCTTGAGCAATACTGTGTAAAAAAGGCACAAAGCCTTTGTCAGAGCACCAGATACAAAGACAATGCCCCATGTCGAGAGATGCATCCTCATACTCCCGACAAGAGGGGCCGGCTGAACTCAACTGTCGACAGGGGTTGATGAGAGGATCCCCTTTTTTCTTGACGTCCTCTTTCGTCAGTTTACGTTGTTGTCATGCCGGCTGCCATGTCCTTGTGACGGTGAAGAGACGAAACGCAACGCTGCAAATTGCTACGCATGTAGTAAGGACATGAGCGGGTACGTATCTTCTTTCTTTCACACATTTGCCAAGCTGCAGCCACTCCACGTCCAAATGCCTAGCGTTCCGTGTTGAGAAGAATCTCGGCATGGCGATGGATAGGGAGGGCAGTTGACAAGTGCAAAAAACCTTCCGGAATACGTCAAATGTTTCCGCGCCGGCCAGTGACATCGCGTGTCTGTAACGGCTGGCGTGGGGTGAGGAGGTGCAGGTCCAAAGGCCCTATGGCACTTTTAGACACATTTCTCACACTCTCAAAAAACTTCACGTGGTTCACTCATTGTTTGCCGCTTTTTTTTTTCACCGTCTGTTGGACCCAAGAGCGTATCTGCCCGAGTCACCACGGAGTTGGTTCCATAGTTTGGTATGTCGGAACGGGGACGACAGCAATGGCTGTGTGTCTGTGATCCAACCAGTTATCAATGTCCCACACGACCGATAGATGGCGATGTGCCAGATATCCGCGGATAATGAACACCTGTCGATTGCAAGATTCGACAGATAGCTAGGTAGCAATGAAATCGACCGGGCGCATCTCAAGTAGGAAAAGATGTATCTTTGGTTCAGGGATTAAGCCTGCCTGTATGTTGTAGTGCGTTGGACTTCAAGAGACTTGGCCCGTCTCTCTACATGAACTGGTTGCACTCTCGCGTCTTCCCGCACGGCTCCCGAACCAAAGACTTGGAGTGGGAAGGAGCTGTGACGGGACAAGCACCAGCGCCACTGCAATAGCAGGAGCCAGATATAGATGAGAGGAATGGGCAGGTCTCGATGGGAGGACACACAATTATGAGGGCTTAAGCACGTACACGGCATTATGTGTATACAGAGTATTACATTGTACATACGAAAGTATGTGTCGCTTGCTCCTTCCCCCCTTGACTAGGTTTCTTTCCTTCGAAAATATCAGTACAAATTGTCCGAAAAGGAAAGTGCGACTGTTTTGCAGCTTCAGCTGCAGTGAAAGAATGAAGCAATTACTACCTCAGTCGCAACTTCCTCTTGCAGCATGCGCTCTTGCCCTTTTTGCTTTCACCGCCATTGATCAAACAAAGCTCCCCGTGGTCGTTCCTTCTGTAGTATTAATTTTGAACCTCTTCACAGTCACGCTGTTCATCTGTTGTGATCTACATGCTGAAAAGGAAGGTGCAGCCAACAGCACAGGACCTACTTAACCCTCCTGAGATTCTGTTTACCACTCATCCCGCATCTTCCATTTTTCTCATTACCACAAAAGTGATTTGAGGTGCTCGTATTTTTGACCCTGTCCCTTCATATGTCGTGCCACCATTCAGGCCAGGCCCCGTCTTTCGAGGTTGCATCCAACGCCTGGCTACATATTCGTCTCTTTTCCGGCGTCGTTTACTTCTTTCACACCTGCAAGCCAACAGAAGCATCCTCCACCCCGCCCGACATGCGCCCAGACATCCACCCACTCAGCCCTCACCATTCCGTCCCAGCCCCTCTCTCCCACGCATGTACCCTTCCCTTTGCTGTTTTCTTCTTCTTTTTCGCCCCCATCTGCGCCCCTTGGAGAGATGGGTAGAGAGGGGAAGCCAAAGCCGCGCCAGAGACGAGGGACAAAAACGACGAAATGACGGGTCGCCTGGATGGCTGCATGGGTCCTGGGCAGGTGCCATTCGCCAACGCGGGCAATTCTTTTACTTCCGGCAACTCTTTCTGCTACTCTGCTCTTTGACCTTTGCTCTCTTCAATCCTCTCACACTCTTTTATTCCGTTCGCCGCTTTGTTCGACCTCCGGACTCGCTCCTCTTCCAAAGTGCCACCACCGCTTTTTTCTTTTCTCGTCCATCATTCCCAGCACCTCTCCCCTGCCGCCATCTTGAATCTAACTGACGGAGTTGGCAAACGTGCGAGCCCCGTGGAGCACGTTAGTCAATGCGACTTATTATTACCAGGTCTGCAGCAGCACTTACACCAGACGAATTAGTGCCGGCGATCGGTAGACCCTGACTCCATCTCTCAACGGCTTCTGTCTCTCAGCTCTTGTTCAAATCCAAATTCCCACCAAAGAGGACGCCCACCACTCAAACAGAAGTACTAGATGCGTTTGACTTTGCTTGATACTGCCAGAACTCCGTATCTTGTCCCAATTGACGTTCGTGACTACTGTTGCCAACCCGCCGACGTTCTGCCAATACATGACTGCAGCGTCAGCCTCGTGCTCCTGTCTTAAGTCTACTTCTTGACGCTACCCATCATACGGTCTACAAGCAGGAGCACCGCTCCACTAGTCGATACACTTCATACACTATACACTGCTGTCACGGCTCGGTTTGGAGCACTACTTGTACTTTGTTCGTGTCAAGTGTACGAAAGATATCCCAAAACCAGAACAGCAGAGCCTGGCATCGGAGCCGCAAACACGCCGCTGTCAGCTCGCGGCGAACGGTGCATATCTCTTGTCCTTTCGACCCTCCATTTCCACCCCTTCTCTCTGGTAAGTTCAGTCTTTGCTTGCTTCTCAGCCTCCCATTGGAGATGGAGACACACCTCCCCTTGACTTGATTTTCTTTATTCCAACCCCGTCACATTTTGGTCTTCATCAGTCCCCCCGCCCACACCAACTGATCCTGTACCATGTGCTCGGTCTTTTCTATCTGTTTCTTTCTTTCTCTTTTGATATTACCTACCCTATGCTCGTTCAAGGTAAGATATGAACGATTATACTTCTATCGTGTCTCACATAAGCTGGAATAACTGCTTGGCGAACTGGTCTGTCCAGCTCAGGCCAGGCCGGCTGTTTGCAGACAGGGGACACACGACGGCACCTGAAAAGGTACACGATCGTCTGTCAAGAAGTCACTATTTGCATCTGACGAAAGAAACGTTGTACTCGTTGTCCTGCCCCCTTCCTGTATTCTGTACGCGAACCCACATTGACCTCCACAAACGCTGCGTTTCTCCTACTAAGTTATATCACAGCCTGGGGGCCTTGTTTGACCGTCTAGTGACTGGTGAACCTCGGCCATGCTGTTCATGATTTTATTTGCATTGCCCATTATTAAATTCGTGTTTTTGAGATTCCACTCATATGTGCCTAAGATCTCTACGTCCGTCCTCAGTCAAAACCTTTGGGGCAATGCTGGTATATAACGTTTCTGGATCGCCATTGGGTCGTGCTAACAAATTATATGAACAGAGGCAGGGACAGCAACAGTCGCCACATTTCCCAAAACAGGACCGAGAGGACTTGGCCGCCCTGGCTCATATTTAAGAGTTCCTGGCACGGCTACAAACAGATCCGTATGTATACAAGTCCACTTTTGTTTTGATGCACGAGATTCTCAGATATCCACAAGAGGAAACAAAAATACTGGATGGACGCAATGCTGACGGAGGAGTACTTGTGGCCACCCCTGGAGTGACCGTTATCCCGCCTCCCTCGTCTCTGTGCCATCTGCATGTGTCTGCGCGTACACCACACCTAGCGCGCCTGGGCACACATGAAGTTTCTAGAACGAAAGAGAGTAACAACGACTAAAAGGGCACTTTTTATCTGAGGCACGTTGGCAGAAAATTATACGTACAACAACCTACATTGTCTGCTATAAGACGGGTCTGCCGCCTGCACTTCTTTTTTACAGATGGAGTCCTCGTCGCAGTCCACCCCGACGTCTTCACACTTCAGTATACAGTCCATGCTTACTTCACACGAACGTTCAAACGTTGAGAGACACTCCGATTCACCACAAGCATTTGCTTCAACGCCCAACTTTGCTCCCTCTCCTGCGGGCCAGAGCCCAGGAAGTGGCTTTGGGGCGAGCATGACGATAGGACAGTCTCCGTCAACATTCAAGGACACCTCCAGCGCCGCCTCTCCACACCCGGAACCATATCCCATATCGCCACGGGGACGTGACCAACCTTATCATCAACATCCATTTTCCCCGCCACAACAGCAACAACGCCAGATGCAACAGCAACATAACCGGCATCAACAGTATACGCAGCCCCAGCAATATCATCATCAACAGCAGCAACATCAGCAACAACAAGGGCAACAGCGACACCAGCTGCCCTCTCTTTCCTCACTTCCTCCGATGCCTTCGGCGCCATCACCCTCCTCATTGCCCTCATTATCCTCGTTGCCTCTGCCAAACCTGCAGTCTATTCAGAACCAACAAGATTACCAACAGCAATTTCATCACGCTTACAGCAACAACAGCCGCCCTCACCAACAGGCACTCGAGGCTCAGCACAACGTTCCTCCTGCACACAATCTAGGTGTTGTCGGAAGTGCAATACGAGAGGCTGTAGGGCAGAAGCCCGCGCCAGCATCACTACCAGGGTACGGACATCCACCATCCCCTCCACGAGGTCTTGACAGCCCCCCCACTGTCGAGTTCAAGAAAGCGCCAGTTGCAAAACGAGCACCAATGCGATCCAGTATTGCTTGTATGCGTTGCCGTCGGTCAAAAATCAAATGTGTCAACGACGGGGAGGGTAAGTCCGCTTGCGAGACTTGTCTCAAATCAAGGAGAGACTGTCGTTATCTCGTCTCCAACAACCAACCGCCAACAAGCGACGCGGAGCTGCAGTTTGTTGTGACCACGGCCCCCAAAATTCCCCGCGTGATGAAGCGCGAGGAACCTGGACAGGCCGAGCGGAACTCGGAGCGTAAACGGCTGAAGAAACTGGGCGACTCTGTAAGCCTCGACGAGCAGAAGTCGGGTGCCTACTACGCAAATGAAGTGCTCTCCGAGCACTATTTCACCGAGACCATGTGGACAGAGATATTCGACATCTACCGCCTCCACTTTGCTACGGAACTCCCATTCCTTCACCTGGCAACACTGAAAGAGAAGATGGGTGACAAGATGCGGGCCAGTCAAACACGCCGCTCGGACGGCACCAATTTGGTTTTGCTTGGTGTTCTCACCCTCACGGCTCGCTTCCATACCGACCTCGTGAGGCGCATCACGTTCCCTCATACACAACACGGCGCCAACAAATCTAACCCTGCAAGCACGGCCAAAAGCGAGCCATGGGCTGCCTCGGAGTACTTTGCTGGTGTGCTTTCCGGAGCCTTGGGCCCTCTGTCGGCATGCGTGAGGCTGGCCACTGTCGAACGTGTCCAGGCATTTTTGATGCTGGGATTATATGAGTGGATCAGGCCAAATAAAAGAGACGACTCTAATGGTGCAAGATCCGACGGCATGGGGGCATGGATGTATGTCGGATTTGGTATTCGCATGGCCGAGGGTCTGAGACTTGGAGTTGATGATGAGTCTCCACGTCGTCGCCGTGTTGCTGCTTCCAAGCCCTCCGCTGCACCGTCTGCGTCTGCTTCTGCAGAGACGAGAACAGATGGCAAGGCCGGTATTGACACCGAAAACGATCCTAAAAATAGTTCTGCTGGCTCATTATCTACGAAAACCGACACATCGGATTCCTACAGAGAAGGCGCCAGCGCGATGACACAGAAAGCCTCGGGCAAGAGAAGTGCAGAGGCTATCGAGTCGATTGTCACCAGCGAAGTTCGCCGACGCACCATGTTTAGCTGCTTCGTTTTGGACCGCATGCTAGCCTGCGGAAAGAACCGTTCCACCATGATCCGTTCAGAGAATATCAAAGTCCAGCTGCCGTGTTCCGAGATTGCCTTTGATTTGTCATTTCAGACCTTCACGGGCTACTTGCGACCGCGTCCGGAGATTGGTATACTTGTGGCCGGCGCTCCAGATACGGGCGAAGGCGCATCCGATATCAATGACAGCCTGTTGGCTCGCTTCATACTTCTCGTCGACATTTGGGGTGAGATCTCAGAGTACAGCTTTGCGGGCGGCAGGCATACGGAGGAGCAACCGCCATGGGAAGACACCGAGTTCCGACGATTGACCGGCATGCTTGACGAGTTCTACTCGCGGCTTCCATCCACCTTTACATTCTCCACGACAAACTACCATAAACACGAGAACCACCATGCGTCAACAGAATACGTCTCGCTCCATATGCTGTTCGCCGTCTGCCAGATCATGTTGCATCGCGAGTACACACCATTCATCCCCATCCGGTGCACACGTCCAATGGGCCCGCTCGACGAGCCAACGTTTCCAGAGGGGAGTGCACCGCGGGGATTCTGGGAACAGAGCGCAGACACAGTGTTCAAGGCCGCTCGCAACATTATCGATCTGATTGAAATCTGCCAGACGCGGAAACAGATGCCCATGTCGGCGCTGGTCGTATTTGCTGTGTGGACGGCGGCGTTTGTTGGCATCTACTCTTGGCATTTCCCGCGGATGGACAAACATCACCGCATGTTGACGAGGTATGATGCCGAACGTAACGGAAAACGCGGCCCCGAGTCACCAGACAACATCGACGACCGGCGGGTCTCTACACATGGGCCAACAGCAGTTGCCTATGAGGCCTTAAAGAGTATGGGCATGTGGCTGCAGATGGCAACGACATATGTCCGGTATTTCCACGAGATGGACGAATACTACGATGGCGTCAAGAAGGAGTATTGGGCGCATGTGGAGAAGCATGGCGGAGAGACAGTGAGACGAAAGAGCGTTCGGCAGGGTGGCAATGGCGGAGGCCTCGATGAGTGGAAGGTCCATGGACCGAAGGTGACCAACAACGGCAAGATCTTTGCGGCCGAGGACACATTTGCGGAGGACTCGGATCCTCCTGGAGAGAGCAGCAAACGCGATGAAGATGAAGCGAATGACAGTGTCACAGCAGAGCCACAGTCGGTGCCAACAAAAACTCGCAGTTTGCAGCCGCGCCGTATCGCACCGGCCGGCTCTTCTTCTCTTGCTGAGGCCCCAGCTGCTGGTCTTGAAGATGGACAACAAGAGCAGCAGCGACCACCACTGCTAGCACAAGTTGATGTCATCGAGGAAGAGGCAGCCATGGCCGGCGAGGAGAGTGCTGCGACAGTACAGACGGCCGTGGCAAACGATGGCATGCATGGAATCCTGTATGGAGGAGGCCAGACCGCCACGCAGTTTCCTGGTGGCAGCATCAGTAGCAGTGCCGGCGACAACACCGCCAACACCACCAATGTCGATGTCAGCGGCGACATCTTGCAGGCTATTCCAACGCAGCAGGAGTGGGATCAGTACGCCCAGCATCCGCAACACCCGCAACACCCACTGCATCCACAACAGCAGCAACAACAGGCAGCCCCGTTGTATGCTCAAGATCCAATGTCCCAGCCACAGGCCAGTTCCTCGAATTCTTCGCCACCAGAGGACTACCCACGCAACGACATGTCGGCGGATTTCCCATTTGATTCCATGGATCTGTTTTATGCCCCAATGGCGAATGTCGAGCCGTATGTCAATTCGCTCGAAGGCAAGCGGTGGCAGGATGCGAGTCAAGCTGCAGGCATTGAACGCTTGTCACAGGCCGAGCTGGATGGCGCGGCTGTTTGGGGCGTGTCGTATTTTGGTACTGGGTATACAGGCGAAGGTTTTCAATCTTGAGTCGTAAAGGCTCGGGAGTATTTTGTTGTTGAGTTTGGCGATGTTAATGAAAGATGGACTGGCGCCCGGAGCTCATATATTTGGCATTTTACTAGGTTATTCTTTGACATTTATTTTTGACATTATTTTTGATTTTATTTATCGTTTTCATTCCCTTGACAAGAATCTCTTGGTATTACCCGAGACCCAAGAAGCCCAAGAACTTCCAAGTCTCACAAAAAAGCTTGGTTTTCAAACCCCAGAGTTTTCGAAGCAATAGCACACAAAAAGCCATGCGAGTCAAGCTTTTGCCGATGTTGTGCCCAGAAACGCTAACAACGAGCAACCCGACTCTACGGAGGACAGACTTCTTGCCCTTGTCCAAAGAATCCTCGATGCCCAGAAGTCAAGAGGCCAAGCACATCGCCAAGTCAAGAGAGGCTGACGATCGCTTTTCGACGAACGAATTTTACATTGGACGTCCTGCAGACTGTTGTCAAAAATAGAACAGAAGGACGGCAGTAGCACCTTGCTTCTTTGGAGCAAAATCTGCAGGACACAAAGGAAGAAGGGGGAACGATGGAAGCCAGACCGCCCGACGTGGTGATGCTCAGCCACCTGCCAGTTGACAAACCCAGGCAAATCCAAAGGTTTGTCACCCAACAGGAACACTAGGAGAAGAGTGCGCAGGAGATGGGCTGGGCTGACTCCCCTCGAAAATCAGAAAGAAAAAGAAGAAAAACACCAGTTCCACTGCTACCCGAGCGGGACCCTTTTTGGGCAGGGAAGCCGCTTTGTTTGAGGACAATCACTTACCATAAGCAGCCTTGGACAGTGGACCAATGGTGTGGGAGCTGTGTGGGTTCTGAGATTGGCAGTGAAAGCGAAGGGAACGAGTGACTGGGATTGGGGTTGCAGTCGCAGGAGACCAGGGAAAGACAGCTCGCCTCAACCGATTGAGCCCTGACGGGAGAAGTTTATTTTAGGGGGGCACGTCTCCTGGTCTCCCCAGACTCCAGCCACACTGTTCCGTCCGCTTGTTCGGGGCAGACGAAGAAAACGATGGGGCGTCTCACGGCCGGCAGGCATTCAAAGGGTCGCGTAATGGGCGTTATGGAGCACAATGGCAGAGCCGCGAGAGAGACACTGTGGTAATTTTTGACGACTGATTACGTGAAAAACTACAGAGAACGGAGAACATCTTCAAGACGAGTTGACTCGGGCACCACACGCGATGTCGATATGTCGATATGAGACAGAACGCCTCAGCTGTTTGCTCGTCACCGTTGAAGGGTCTGGCTTTCAGTTTCAGCCTCGCCTAATTTAACGGCCGTTTCCAAGTGCACGCCGAGAAGGTGAATAAAAAAGAAAGGAAAGGAAAGCCAGAAAAAAATCCAAAGAACGACACACAAAAACACCCGAACAGCGCCTTGCAGCATAATTTCGCTTTTACGCCGTGTACGGGAACGGAGCACATACGACGGATACGATGCAGATAAGATGTCGCTTCTCTCTCTTTTTACTCTTTTTCACTCTTATTTTCGACCGGTCTTTAGCACCTGCGCCTCACGCTTTCTGCGGATCCTCACAGTCCCTCATTTTCCTTCAGAGTGAGAAGAGGTGCCACTAGACGTGGGGACGCCAATCCTTCTCTATCCTTCCCTTGTCAGCCATTTTTTGATTCCTGGCCGACCCTTCCACCGGAAGCACAGAAGCAGAATAACAAGGAGAAAGGCCACGGATCCTAGAAAGAGTGCGGAAAGGAAGCTCGCACTCGCTCTTGCGAGCCAAACAAATTTTGTGCTCAACATGCAAGCCAAGAGAAAGCGCAGCACAACGCATTTGTGCAAACCTCCAACTTTCCCGATCCAGTATCTCGCAAGCAGGAGCCCAAAAGTCGACAACTGTGAGTAAAAACCGTCAGCGGTAAGATGAACCCACAAGCCTTAACTCCACGAGGAGCGACCATCCGCATACGCAGTAAGCCTTGCTGGGCGGGCATCATCCCAGATAGGGCAGAACATGTTGTTTCGACTTTTGCAGAAGGTACAAAGTACTCCGTTCGCGCCGTCGTTTGAACAAGAAACCTCCGTGGGAAGCACACCGCGTTCCTGGTTTTAACACTGGCGGCTGGCTGGCGTCGGTTGGCTTCGCCCGCGCCATGGCCATGCACACCAACATGTCAATTTTAATGAGGACCGGCCATGGTGAAACGCGACCGCTCTCGACCAGAAGGAATCCTAAGAGATCACAAAAGATCACGAAAGAACGCGAGCCTGCTGCAAGCCTGCATCCAACGCCTCGCGATGCCTTTTTTTAAGCAATACGGCATGTACGAGCGTGTGATTACGGAGTACTGAGTACATTTTAAAGTTTGAAGGCTCAAGAGAGTCAGACGGAGTCTGCCCCTCTGCCCGCTGTCTGGAAATAACGGTGTGCCAGTGTGGTTCACTGATGCGCAGTGCATGCTGCTTGTGTTGAGACGGCACTTCTTCAATGCAGCCAGGTGCGGCTACAGCTGAGGCAGACAAAAAAGACTTGCAAAGTAAAGAAGCAAAGATTGTGAACTATATCGCCCACAAATCGAACCGATCACAGACGAGGCCCGTCACACAAGCCACAGAGGCGGCTCGCCCGCTGTTTCTGCCAACGGTCAACGTTGGCGACTAACAACGCCGGCTATTGTTGCAGATATCGTGAGCTTCACTTTGTACCTCCGTCGTTCCCCTTTTTTCTGCGCATGCTTGTATCTTGATCTCACCATCGACCAGCCTGCCACTTCCCTGTTCTAGCCAGATCCTGCCTCTCCTGTCGTCCCTCTTCTTTGCATCTACTGTGTATGGGTACGATGCCTCTCGTCCTCGCTGGCCTCGCTGTGCTTCCTGCACGAGCGGGTCGTTGGCAGGCCTGATCCCACGCCACGTTCACCCCTGCCCGCCACCCTCCCTACCACCCCCGCCCCTTTTCCCTTTTTCCCTTTTCATCATCTCCTTTTTCTTCTTCACAGCTTCGCGCTGTGGGCTACTGAGTACGGAGAACGGAGACGACGGAGGAGCCTCACGCTTCTGCATGGGGTCTTGGATAGGGACCCACTCTGCCTTTGAGCTTATGCTTGTTCGTCTTCTCTTTGGTCGGCTCTGGTGGTCCTGCTGGTCCTGCTGGTCCTGCTGGTCCTGCACGCCTGCCTTATTTTTCACTCTGTGGTGCTTGACTGGCTGGTCCTGGGCTGTCCCTGCCGGTCACTGCCAGTCCCCTGTCCGTGCTTGCTTGGGTGCTGGACGCGGATGGTCCATTGAAGGAAGCTCCTCCCACTGGGCTGTGGGAGGCGAAGCAAACGATGGTGTTGAAAACTTTTGGAGTGAAGATCCCACGGTCCCCAAAAACGGGTCCAGCATCCAGCACGCCGTCTAAACCATGCACGACCTAACCAAACGGACGACACTACCCACGGTCTATGTTTATCCTCCGGAAGGGCTGTGAGCATAGGATCCAGGAACCCTTGAACCCATGCTCGAAAAAACGCCTTTTGTCATTTTGTTCAAGCGCGAAGCATGAGCAGTGCCTGCTTTATTTTGGGCGTTGAAGCTTTTTAGCTTCTTTTGGTGCCTCTCGTGCTTCTCGTGCCTTTTCGTTTGTCAAACACGGAGAATACGCACGACCTCGTCTTTTGCATATAATCTTGGCCTGGCCCTCAGTCTTGGCCTCGTTTAATTTTTGATTTTGTTTTGTTGTCTCCATCTCATCATCTCATTGTCTGTCTTTGGCATTTATTTCATTCTTGTCTTCTCTTTTCTTTTTGTTTTCACCAGGAGAAGCTTAATTGTGTGTTTGTCTATTTTCTTTTTCTTTTTCTTTTTCTTTTTCTTTCTATTTTCTTTTCTATAATACCCACAACACACAACACACAGCATGAAGGCCTCAACACTTTGGGCTTCGGCCCTCTGCCTTTTCGGCGGCCTGTCTGCCGTCGCCGGCAAGAAGATCAACTCGTTCCCCAAGCCGCCCGGTATCAAGGCCTACGACCACCCGGACGTCAAGTCCGCCGGCATTATTGACGGCACTTTCGACCAGCCGGTCGACCACAACGACCCGTCCAAGGGCACCTTCTCGAACCGCTTTTGGTTCTCCACCAAGTACTGGAAGGGCCCCGGTTCGCCCGTCTTCCTGTTCATGCCCGGCGAGTCGGACGCCAGCCTGTACCTTGGCTACCTCGACAACTCCACCATCCCCGGCCTGTACGCCGAGGTCTTTGGTGGCCTCGTTGTTATTATTGAGCGTATGTACAAATCCCCCTCTGAAGTATTTGATTTCACCCACTAACATTTTATAGACCGCTACTGGGGCGAGTCCCTTCCTTTCGACACTCTGACGGCCGAGACGATGCAGTACCTCGATCTTCCCCAGGCCATGATGGACATTACCTACTTCGCCAAGAACGTCTCCTTCGACCTCGGCGGCAACCTCGGCACCAACGACAACTCTGACAACGCTCCCTGGGTCCTGGTCGGCGGCTCTTACCCCGGCGCCCTGACGGCCTGGATCCAGCAGAAGGAGCCCGGCGTCTTTTATGCTCACCACGCATCGTCTGCTGTCGTCGAAACCATTACCGACTTCTACACCTACTTCGCGCCCGTCGAGGAGGCCCTGCCCCGCAACTGCTCGGCTGATGTCCGCGCCGTCATCCAGTACGTCGACCACGTTCTTGTCAACGGCAACGCCGACGAGGTCCAGGAGCTCAAGAACTACTTTGGCCTCGGCATGCTCGACCACAACGACGACTTTGCTGTCCAGGTCTCCATCCCGCTGCGCCAGTGGCAGGAGAACGAGGCCTACGTTCAGAACTTTTGCGACTACCTCGAGACCACCGGCGAGACCCACATTGTCCTCTCCAACCCCAACGGTGTCGGCCTTGCTACGGCCCTCCCGCTGTACGCCTCCTTCATCAACCAGACCCGCGGCCCCACCTGTGCTGGTGGCAACGGCACCGCCTGCAACACCTATGTGAACGAGGGCGACTTCAACGACCCTACCGACTTCACCGACAGCCGTCAGTGGGACTGGCTGCTCTGCCACAACCCCTTTGGCTGGTGGCAGGTCGGCCCCAACGTCACCGACGGCACCAACATCATCTCCCAGTTTGCCGACGTCAACTTTTACGCCCGCCAGTGCCCCCTGATCTTCCCCAAGACCAACGGCTATGTCTCTGGCTGGGCCGAGGGCTTCACCCCTGAGCACCTTGATCTCTACACTGGTGGCTGGAACGCGCCCTACAACAAGGTCCTCTTTGTCAACGGCGAGGTCGACCCCTGGCGGTCTGCCACCGTCTCGTCTGACTACCGCCCCGGCGGCCGTCGTGACAGCACCTCGGACGCGCCCATCTGGGTCGTCCCCGCCGGCAACCACTGCCCCGAGCTGCTGCTCGAGTACTACGAGGGTGCCCCCGATCTGTACAAGGAGATCTTTGCCACCATGAAGGGCTGGTTGGCTGAGTGGAAGAAGAACTAAAGGAGAGATATGTGTGGTCTTTTGATTTGATTTTTTGACAAGCTTTTTTGTTTCCTTTCTTCTTTTTTGCATCATGCATGGCGTTTTCAGTGTCTTCTCCTTTTTTTCTTCTACCATAATCTAGTCATTTGTTTACTATCTGGTATATATATCCTCTGGGTGAAAAGAACCTCCGCATGTTTTATAGAAATCCATTAACATAATACAAGGAGCATACTCTAAAGATCTTGCAGTATGCGTGAGAAGAAGTGAGCACATATTTTACAGCAGCAAAAAACTAAAAGACACATCAAAAAGATAAGGAATAGGAAAGATCGACAAAAACGTACAGCAGCGGGTATTCGCTGGTCGTCACCGACCCAACTACTAATCCGCCGATTGCAGGTTTAACTAGGGGAGAGCGGACGGGATCCCGTGTTCTCCTGCATCTGTGGCCGTACGTGGAAGACGAGTGTCGTGGTGAGACTGAAATGGGAGGTGTTGACGGGTGGTGATGCGATGTACAAAGTAAATAAAAGTAAAATGGCCAAATACTCCGACGTTACACAACGCCACTTTACCTCTTACTCTTTAAATGACTGTCACACTTTTGGAAACGTAAAATTGATTACGTGCATTCATTGACGATTATGTTGAACATTTTTATTTTCATTATGTTTTTGTACTTGTAGTTTCCCTGCTCGCTTGAGCCTTCCACTCTCCATGCTTCATGCTCTTCGTCAAATTTCCTCCTCTTCTACAAATCTTATGTCCATGCTTTTATGCCTTTTTACTTTTACATCTTGTACTTCGTGCTTCCTCCCCTCGTCTTTGTCCTTCTCGTCCTCCTCTTTCCCTCCCATCCTCAATGCTGCCAATTATACAAATGCCGGTATCTTGCTCATGAAAAAAAAATGTCACCAAATAAAAAACAAACTGCCACCTCATATCTCTTAAAAATCCCCAAACGGGTATTTTTTCTATTTCTCCCTCTTGTCCTCGAGTCTCCCCAAATATCCACTCCCCGCGCCTAACCAGTAAACCGGAACCGCGCAGCCTCCAGCTGGCCCAGTCCATCCCGCGGCGCCACGTACCGCCGCCGGTACGAGTTGGTAAAGTCTTGCAGCAAAGCCCTAACCTGCCGCAGCCCGCCCTGCGCCGGGTTCTGCAGCCGGTCCCGGATCTTGGCCACCAGCCGCTGCACCTCAACGGCCGAGACTGTGCCCGCCGGCAGCATCAGCAGCGTCCGCTCGACCCACACGGTCGTCTCTGTCGGCAGCAGCTCAAACATTGACAGCAGCACACCGCTGCCGTCGGCGAAGCAGTCGCGTGGGAAAGTAATCATCATGCCCGCCAGCACCTGTTTGACGAGTACCTCGCCACGCACGGCCAGCAGCTGCTGCACAATCGCCTGTAGTTGCTGGCGCATAGCCGAGCCGTCCGCGGGCAAATCGGGCGTCGATGAGGCCGGGTTGGCGCTGCCGTACGTCAGCAGGTCGCGCAGGTAGTGCAGGGTGGCCGACAGGGGTTCGCGCTGCTCGAGGGCGAGGGCGGATATGGCGGCCTCGAAGATGGGCGTAAATAGGGGCGATGGGATGAGACGCTGCGGGTAAAACAACAAAGCGTCGACGAGCAGGCGGAAAAAGTCCTCAATCACATCGGGCAGCTCGGCCGCTGGCAGGTCTGACATGAAGCGCAGCACGCTTGTGGCCTGGGACTCGAAAAACACGTAAATGTTCTCGGTAATCTGGGCGTCGACGTGGTCACGGTTCTCAGAGAACTCACGCAGGATGGCGCCCGTCACCCACAGGAAGCACCCTTGCTTGGACACCGTGAAGCCCTCGGCCAGCTTGTTGGCCATGGGCGCCAGCAGCGGCGTCATGTCTGTGCGGTACGAAATGACCATGAAGCGCCAGCAGCGGCAGACGCGTTCGCAGATCGGGGTGAAGGTGAAGAAGTTCTCGAGGACGGTGGACAGCACGTGGAACACCTCCTGCCAGTACTTGATGGCTGGGTTCTCCTGGCCCTCGGGGACGTAGGGGACGACAATCTGGACAAACGTCGTAATCAGCTGCAGGTGGTCGGCGACAGCCAGCTTGCCCTCCTCGGTCGTGGCGGCGTTGGCCTTGCGCATGAGGCGCTCGATGAGCGGGTCAACGTAGAGCTCGAGCAGCTTGTGGATGTCCTCGAGTTTCTGGACGGCGACGACGCTGGCGACACCCTCCGTAATCTCCTCTTGGCTCATCTCGGGCAGCTTGTCCAGGATGCCGTCGTAGAACTGCTGCATCTGGATGACCTGGCCACTCAGCAGCTCGCGGCAATCGGTGCAGAAGAACTTGATGGCCTGCGCGGCGGCGCGAATAATCTCCTTGGACTCGCTCTGGAAGGACGACACAATGTAGTTGAACTGTGGCTCCAGGAACTCGGGGTGCTCGGCGGTCCACTCCGTGTAGCGGCCAAAGACCATAATGGTGGCGAACCGCAGCTTCTCGTGGTTCGGGATCTGCACCAGCAGCGGCATCAACTGTGGCAGGATGGTGTCCTCCTTCTTGCCCACCATACGGCCCATAGCGCGCATAGCGAACAGCGGGGCCTCCAGCTCTTGCCAATGAGGGACGGACGTCGGAGTGACGAGCGCCGCGTACTTGGCCATCCACGACTTGATCGAGTCGAGCACCTTGGTCAGACACTCGGTAATGCCCATGACCTCGCAGGCGTCCTTGAGGGTGTCGCCCATGTGGTGGCGGAACTCGCGGAACTTTTCTTCTTGCTCGCGGTCGCCGTCAAACAGGTCGAGGGTGGCGTTGGTCGCGGTGCTGCTATCGGCGGCCGCAATGGCGGCAGCATCGTCCTCGTCGGGCCGCGGGTACTGCAGACGGACGAGCATAATATCAACGAGCTTGGCGTAAACATCGACGAGCTGCAGGCGCGATTCGATATACCGCTCCAGCACCAGGTATTGCTTCAGCTCGTACCAGAAACCGAATGTGTACTTGATGACGTCACACTCCTTGTCGAGGGCGGCGCACTCCAGCAGCGCATCGATGAGCGGGCGGAAGTGGACAGGCTCGCGGGCAATAGCCACGACCCACGAATCACCGGCATCGGCAAAGAGAAGCGTCAAAGACTTGAAGCTCTCGGCGTCCTCCTCCTCTGCGTACTTGCGGATGTTTGGCCGCAGCTCGATGATGCGCGGCAGGAGAGCTTGAATGGTGTCGAGGTTGTCGTCGACGTCGCGCGTCTCGCGGCAGATGGTGCCCAGACAGTCTGTCGCGGCCTGGATGGTGGCCTCGTTGCCGATGGCCGAGATGACGACATTGAGGAGGGGCGAGTTGACGATGCTGCTGACGGGGACTTCACGCAGCCACGAGGTGATGCACTCGAGTAGGAGGGGGCCGTTTGATGCGGCGACTGGAAGGACGGATGGTTAGTAAATGATAAGGAGTGGCGATTTGGTAAAATCCCGGGTTGGGGGACTCACGCGGAGATTGGGAGTAGGACGTCAGCAGAGCAATGACCTCCTCGGCATTACCGCCCAGCAGCTCTTGTGTCCGGTCGGCAAGTTCCTCCTCTGACAAGGTGATCTTGCGGCCCTCGGTGACCTCTTCGGGCAGCACGCGCAGGAAATCGAGAATGCAGGCGTGGCTGTCGACGTCGTCGCCGAGCGCTCCTATCACGGTCGGTAGCACATCCTTCCACTCGGTCATCTGGATAGCCAGGATGGCGAGACACACACACAGCTGGACGCGGACAGGCCGCGGGCCGGACGCAAACTTCTTCAGCAGCAGCAGTATCTGATTGCGCAGCTCGGGCAGGTGGGCGGGTTGGACCTGGGTGGCGAGGTCAAATGTGATCTGAAAGTATTAGAGGTTGTGGGTTAGACGGAGAACGGAATGGACGCAGGTTCGGGGCCGAAGTAGAGCAGGACGCGGGAGCGTAGAGTTCGAGTTCGGAAACAGGATAATCGGAATGTAGACGGCGTACCTTGCCCTTCAGCGTTGTTGCGGCAAACAGCATGGCCTCAGCCTCGAGAGGGGACTGCAGGATTGTGATTGTGACGGACCATGCGCTCTCCTAGTTGATGTTAGTATGTGAGGGCCAGGCGTGATATATGTATATGCAGGTTGTGCGTGCACAGGACGAACCGATTTCTGGAAGCGCGCAAGGTAGTCCATGGCGGCTGTCTTCTTGCTGGCCTCACTGCCACGCATCGTGGCCATTGCGGCCAGAACGTTTTCGGGTGTGAACACCTCGGCGGCGCCATTTGATGCCATGGTGGGCGGTAGATGAGGGGTATGAGGGTATGGAAGATAGGTCGTCGGATGTGTTGGCGAGGGACAGTCGCTTCACGATCGACCGGAAGGAATATGTCGAGGACGACAGATGAGGTCGAGAAAGAGGTCGAAGAAAAGACGCGATATCGGTTCTAATAGACTGTCGGTTGCTGGGATGGATCTGACAACTCGCTAGATGCAAATGAAAGGGGAAAGCTTCGTGTCGGGTCGAGTGCTCGTCGAAAACAAACCACGCCTTGGTGATGGTCGAGATGAAGGAAAGGCAGAAGTGAATGCGATGCGGCGAAAACGAGACAAACAAGCAGCGCGGGGCAGCTGTCGGCAATGCGAGCGAAATGCTAGGCGGACCGAGGGGCGCGACAGCTGGTGGTGTAGTGAGGGACAGCGACGAGGGTGGCGGCGTGCACGGTCGCAGAGTGTCGCTCAGAGGTGAAGGAGAGGATATCAAAAAGAGCAAAACGAAGAGGTAAATGCTGTGAGGAAAGTTGCAGATGTAAGATGTCCTATTACGAGGAACTCTCTTTGGGCTCCTTCCGTCTGGAAAAGGTTGCGATCCAAATTGGCAGCTGCGGACGGACCCAAGCGGGAAAGTGCTAATGCCACCACACCCCGAAAGCAAATCAAACAAGAAAATTTTAGTAGGCAAGAGCAACCGGCACAAGCGTGGGCAAGCGTGGGCAAAGGGCCGCCACAATGCGTCTTTGTTGCCAGGAAGGTGGGGCAGGTGCTGAGGGGCCCAGAGGGGAAAGACGCTCAATACAGGCAAACAAGGAGGGGTGCGGCCCTGTGCAATGCCTGTGCGGTGGGTGGCGCCTCCCAGTTTGCCCGCTAAAACAGGGGTCGCCTCCAGGCTTTTCGTCCAATATTACAGCGCATGTACTCTCCAGCCTCGCTTAGTCATTGGAGATGTTCAACATGAACGTCCATCAGTTCAACGGCACTTCGTTCTGGAGTGATCGTGTTTCGTCATGTTGTGTCATTTCTATTTCGTGGATATATATGTGTCTATTTTGTTGTGTTTGCCCCAGCTGCTGGTATTATTACCGTGCCGTCGCCCGTAATGAGGCCGTCCAGCGGCTGGTCGTGAGGACCTGTAGGCACAGAGTGGGCAGGCATAACTTGCTCAGAAAGAGCAAGTCCGTAGAGCCGGACAGCTTGGGACGACGGTTGATCTTTGGGTGCGAGTTTTAGTGCGTAGCGGTGCAGGAAGTAGTCGTAGAAGCCCCGGCCGTGACCGCAGCGGTGGATACGCCGTGTCTCGGGATGGACGTCAAAAGCGACCCCGGGCATAAGAATAAGGTCGAGGGCAGACAATGCCAGCTTTTCCTCTCCTTCTTCTTGTGTCTTGGATGCCTTGTCAGTCTCTTGAGAGCCGTCACCGAGAACACGGATCCGTGTAAGCACGCTACTAGCCGACACACTCGGAATGCCCCATTTGTCGCACTCCAACGACTCGTAGTCGGCCACGTCGTGCAGCTGGACCATGTCCATGACGCGTGGCGGAACATAGTCGCCGGCCTTAATTGTTGCTGCCGGCTTGTGCAGATATGGCACAAACACTTGCTTGCCCGCGGCAAGGGCGTGCCGTACAATGGCATCTGTCTGCACTTCGGCGGCGGGCATCGACAAGAAGACGGCCACACGACGGGCGTCCACAAACGGCGGGAATTTGGCAAGCGCTCTGTAGATTGCTGCACTCTGTGATGCTACTGCGGCTGCTGGTAGAGATCGAAGCTGCTGCTTCATCTGGGTCCGGAGCTGGTTCTTGGCCACAGCCAATGCAGGCGTCGCGCCTAGAGCGGCACTCGGCGTCATGGTGCCGTCGGATTCGCGAGGCGTCTGTGTCATGGGGAGTGAAGCTGGAGGTGGCTTTCTTCCAGGAGAAGCCTCTGTCTCTGCCTCAATCTTTGTGTATATCTCTGTCTTCTCAAATCTCAAAGCTCTCAAGAGGCTTCAATTCCCTGGTCGGAGATTCGGCCTATGACGACACGTGCCGTGTAGACTGGTCAGGGTCCTGGCGAGTCGGTGCACGGCCAGATAAAGTGCGACCCTTTGTGTGATCGCAATGTCCCGCGCGAAGGGGTGTGGTGGATTGGACGACTATAAGGAGTGATGTGTGTGAAGGGGTGTGTGATATTTTGTGATGGTTGCGTCGTGATTTTTGTGCCTGCCGCGAAAGTAGAGCCTGTGGTTGGGAAGGTGCGAATGCGGCATAGCGCGCACCTGCTAAAACGCGGGCCTGCACGACACCTGCGGCCGCCTGCAGCTGCCTGCAGAAAACTGCAACAAGCCGTGACTGTGCACACATACATTGTTCCGCCCAAACGGGACAGAGCGACCCAGCCATGTGGTATTACTCTCTACCCAAATACACAGAGAGCTCAGAAACACCTTCCATTCTTTTGTTCTTCCCTCCCCGTTCTTTCATACCCCTCGTGACTGTCTTTTCAAAGAAAATAGCGAGTTGAATCGTCCCATCTGGCAGGAACAACCCATTGGCACACTGCCGCACTTGCCTTATTGCCTTCAAAGCCCGAGCTGGTGCATTAGTGTGGTCCAACTCCACCTACATCGACAGAAAAGCTTCCAATTCACACACTCAACGCTGCCTGCACCTACTTTGCAACCCACCACGATCTTTGACATCAGACCGAAAAACTGCGGCCCAAAACCACGCCAGAAATACGCATATTTGCCTTGTCAGGCATCTGACATTCTCTGGCCGCTCAATTGGCCGCTTCAGCCCTCCCTGTGCAACAAGCTTGCCTGTCTCGTCGACGCTCCTCCTCCTCGCGTCAACTTTCTCCCTTTTGGGGGCTTTCGTTTTGAGCGTTTCTTGCAGCGTTCCAGCCCCCTTTATTTCTTCATTTTATTTATCACCGCCTCTCATCAAGGCCTGGCTTACCATCTCTGATCCCCCGTCACGCGTCCGCAACCTGTATTTCAGCCCACCTGTTCACCGCACTCTTGTGTAGTACTCTGTCCTCCACCACCGCCCATCTCCATTCTTTTCCCTCCCCACTCACACGACAGCTATTATGTCAAGGTAGCCTGGAAGTCTGGTAGTTTTGTCGCTATCCGCGCTCCAGCCGCCCGTCGATCGACTACGCTCTTATCCACATCCAACCCCCCTGTCCCTGTGGCCGCCCCGCCGAGCCCGCTGGATGCCGTCTTCTTCTTCCACTGCGGATGCGACGCCGCCGCCGCCTCTGCACAGACTTGCATCTACGACACATACTACTGCAGTCGATGCTGCTGAAGGCGCCGCCTCGTTGACGACGTCAATAGACGACAGGCCAATCACAGACGACGAAAATATCCCTTCCACGACGGACTCGTTTTCTGGCCCCTCGCATTCGCCCTCGCCCTCTGTCCCATCTACCTCACTTATACCACCATCCACTTCCTCCCTGTCTCCCTCGCCTGACGTTGTTACTGACGTTGTTATTTCTACTCCGTCTGGTTCTTCTTCTCATCTACCGTCTGCTCCTCCCATATCTCAAGCACTACCACATGGCCTGCCAGCCCTCGACACGGCCCCGGAGGAGACAGTCGACAACCTCGACACCCTCGACAACCTCGACAACCCCAATACATCCAGACACCGCACAAACGACGGTGATCCCATGACACGAAAACCTCCACCGTCCCTGCGCTCGTCGCCGAGCTTCCACAGCCCGTCCTATGGTGCCGTGACGGGCGCCGGGTCCGGCACTTCTACGCCGACGGCTGTGGCGACACCTACAGAACCCAACCATCCCCAATCGGAGACGGCCGATCCTCCTCTACGACGTTCCTCGACCAATGCCACGAGTGCAAGCGCGGCCTCGTCTCGCCACGCCACACTACGGAAAAAGCGGTCTCAGGCAGCATCCCTGTTTGCTCAGTACGATGCCGTGACGGGTGGCGCTACACGAGTTCCTCCGCCTGAGCTGGAGGTGGAGGCCATGCTTGCCGGTCTGGGTAGTACCCGTTTTGATGCCGCTGGTACGGCTGCAACTGTGTCGGCTGCGCCAAGCGAGGCCAGCTTTGACAGTGACGGAATGGACGACGACGACGACGACGACGACGAAATAGACAGGCTCTCTAGAAGCTATTACGATGGCGAGGACGGCGCAGCTTCTGATGCAGGGTACCCCATGCTACACGACATTGATGGCCACAGTAACAGCCATAGATCGCACTACGATGAAGTACCTGACAGCAGCGTCGGCGAAAGCGAGGAAGCCGGCAAGTCGTCTACCTCGCGCGACCCTTTTGGCGGAGACGAGGAAGACGACGAAGATGCAGCTTCGTCTAACCCTGCCGATAACTCGCCCTTTGCCCAGGTCCGTGCCTCTGTGGCTCCCGTCGACAACATCCTGCTCTCAATCAGCACACCACGCATGTGGTTTTTGTCCACACTCTTCTCCATCCTCGGCTCGTCCACAAACCTCTTTTTCTCCCTGCGCTACCCCAGTGTCGCCATCACACCCGTTATTGCCCTACTCCTTGTCCACCCACTCGGCCTTGCCTGGGACGTGCTTCTCAAACGAGCCGACGATCCACCCGAAGAGTTTGTCGACGGTGGTCTTGTGCGAAACTCGGGCCAGCATGCACGCCACATTCGCGGCCGCCTGGGCCGTCTCCGTCTGTGGCTGTCACAGGGTAGCTGGAACGAAAAGGAGCACACCTGCGTCTATGTGAGCAGCAATGTCTCCTTCGGCTTCGCCTTTGCAACGGACGTCATCGTAGAACAGACCCACTTCTACAAGCAGGACGTCAGTATCATCTACCAGCTGCTACTCATTATCTCGACACAGGTCTTGGGCTACACCTTCGCAGGTCTCTCACGTCGCTTCCTTGTACGGCCCAGTGGCATGATCTGGCCGTCCACACTCATGTCGGCCGCCATGTTTGCGACCTTACACAAGGAGGAGAACAAGCCGGCCAATGGCTGGCGGATCAGCCGCTGGCACTTTTTCTATTGCGTCTTTATCGGCGCATTTTTATTCTACTTCATCCCGGGCCTGCTTATGCCAGCTCTCAGCTACTTCAACGTCATCACTTGGTTCGCGCCCAAGAACGTCGTTGTGGCGAACCTGTTCGGCGTTGTATCCGGCCTGGGCCTGTTCCCCATGACCTTTGACTGGGCGCAGATTGCCTACATCGGCTCACCTCTCCTGACACCTTTCTGGGCCGCTATGAACGTCGTCGGCGGCCTCGTTGTAGTCATGTGGATCATTGCCCCGATCGCCTACTACAGCAGTTGGCTCTACTCGTCTTTTATGCCTATTCTGTCAGCCTCGGTGTTCGACAACAAGGGCCAGGTCTACGATGTCAGCCGTATCCTGACGTCCGACTTTATGTTTGACCGCGAAGCCTACAGCAACTACAGCCGTGTATTCTTGCCCATCACCTACGTCCTCAGTTACGGCGTGCAGTTTGCAGGACTGGCTTCACTATTGACACACACGGCCTGCTGGCATGGGAAAGACATTTGGCGTCAGTGGCGCCAGTCGTTGGACGAGGCTAAAGAGCAAAAGGCGGCCAGCAAACGGGCAGCGAGCATGAGTGGAGGTACCGGTCGAGACGGCGTCTATCAGCCTGTGCCATCCGGTGCAGAGAACGCTATCGACGACGACGAAACGGATGTTGACAACCCCAGTTCCGCCAATCTGGCGTCCAATGCCGTTCCTATGCAGTCCGCGGCCAGCCTTAACATGAGCGACTCCAACATGGACGGCCTAATGAGCCATGAGGATGTACACAACCGCCTTATGAAGCGGTACAAGGATGCGCCCATGTGGTGGTATCTAGTCACCTTTGTGTCCATGACGGCCGTCGGCATGTTCATCGTCGAGTACTATCCCATCCATCTTCCATGGTACGGCTTACTCCTCGCCCTCGGCATCTGCACCATACTCTTTATCCCCATTGGAATCATCATGGCCGTCACCAACCAGCACGTCAGCATCTATCTAATCTGCCAGCTGGTATGCGGTGCCGTGTTCCCCGGTCGGCCCGTCGCCAACATGGTTTTTGTCACCTACGGCTACATCTCGTCCGCCCAAGGCATTAAGTTCTGTGCCGACCTCAAGCTCGGCCACTACATGAAAATCCCGCCCCGCATTCTGTTCAAAGTCCAGATGGTTGCCACGCTGGTCTCGTCCGTGACCCAGATCGCCGTCCTCAACTGGATGTTTGGCAACATTCCTGGGCTGTGCACCTCGGAGGCGCTCAACGGTTTTATTTGTCCCATCGCCCGTGTGCACTTTAACGGCTCCATCCTCTGGGGTGTCGTTGGCCCGGGTGAGTTCTTTGGTCCAAACGCCATCTACCGTCCGCTGGTCTGGTGCTTTTTGATCGGCGCCATTGCACCCATCCCGCTCTGGCTTTACAGCCGTCACCGCCGCGACAGCATCGTGCGCAAGATCAACTTGCCCATCCTACTGGGCTCGCTCGGCTGGATCCCGCCAGCCACGGGCCTCAACTTTTCCGTCTGGGCACTTGTTTGTTACCTGTTCAACTCCCTCGTCAAGCGCCGCGCCACGGCCTGGTGGGCCAAATACACCATGACCTTGAGCGCGGCGCTCGATGCAGCACTCGCCTCGGGTATTGTGGTCGTCTTTTTTGCCTTTATCTACTCGGGCCTCACGGCCAACTTCCACTGGTGGGGCACGGAGGTGTACCAGCAGGGGTGTGACTGGCAGGCCTGTGCGTACCGAAACGTGCCGGAGGGCGAACATTTTGGGCCCGACACGTGGTGATGACGACGTTGCATCGCAACGACGATCTTTTTGGCTCTCCCTGCACCAACATTTAAGCCTCATTTTTTGTACTTTTTTTTGGATATACGTCGGTTTACATATTTTTGGACATAGCATGCATACACGGCGTTTTTACAGATGACCAGACTCTTTTTTTTTTTCATATATTTTTCATTTTGGATAAATCAAGGTTGCATTCGAGAGGTGTTTTCAAGTGTTGTGAATTAACTAACAAAGAACTAAACCGATAGAGGGTATCATTCGTACCAAAACACCTGGCAATGCAACACGTACGCGTGCATGCCCTTCGAAATCCCAGTGATAACGACAAACAGATACCAAAAATTACAATCAAATCAAAATTAGATTAAAACAGAAAAGGAAAAGAAAAAGAAAAAGAAAACATAAAGCAACCAGAAACAAAAAAGAAACAAAAGACAGACAGAAAAAAATGGACGAATCTAGGTCAAGTCGTCAAGTTCGACAGAAAGAAGAAGTGACTGAGACGTGACCTGGAGGAGACATCAAGAGGAAAACATGCCGGAAGGAGACATCGCCATGCAGTCAGACGCTATGTATTATGCATCATGCATCATGCATCATGCATCGTGAGGAAATTAAACATTAGAAAAATCAAAGAAACATCGAAGGGAACAAAACTTTGCTAACGCCACCGAGACCTAGATCACCCATCTTTTTCCTTCTCCGCCTGGGCATTCTTCTTCTCCATGCGGGCCCGATGCTTCCGTGCTTTCCTGCGAGCCTTTTTGAGCTCTCGTTCGCGTTCAGAAGAATGGCCGGCTTGAGAAGAAGGTTCGGCATTGTCGGTGGAAGGAGAGGCTGGCTTCTCGGCGGCATCGTTGATGGTGGTCTCAGGAGTTTTGTCGATGTCTTCGGTAGGCCTTTCTATGACATCTTTGGCATCTTCGACTCCCTTGACGTCCACGGCGGCGTCCAATTCGTTGTTGGCAGTCTCCTCATCAGTCTTCTCTGTGACCTCCTCAGTGACCTCTCCAGTGGCCTCTTCAGCAGCCTCTTCATCACCGTTCTTGGTGATGTCCTCGGTGATCTCGGTGATCTCAGTGATCTCGATGACGCTCTCAGTGGCGTCCTTGGCCTCCCCGGGAAGCTCCTCAGGAAGTTCCTCGCAGGTCTTGTTGGAAGCCACAACAAGGGTCTCCTCGGAGGTTCGGTTGGGAGTTTCTTCGGGTGTCTCTTCGGGTGTCTCTTCAGGTGTCTCTTCGACGGCCTCCTCGACAGCCTTTTCGGTGACCTTCCTGTCGACAATCATATCATCGATAGCAGAACAGGTTTTGGCCGCCTTGTCCTCAAGCTGCTGAGATTTCCCACCGCGTTGCCTTCTCGGCGTGTTGGAGCCGCTGTGTTCGGCAGGTAGGTCGCCGAAGGATTGGAGGATGTCATTATGGGATTCCGGCTCCTTCTCTTCCTTATTTCCCTTGCCGTCATTCGTCGATTCTGATTCCGAATCGGTACTCCAGCCCATCTCTTCCTCCTTCTCTTGGATGTCTTTTCTGGGCGGGCGTAGCAGACTATGCACATCCATTGCTGGGAACTTTCGCACAATATCATCCGCAATCTCATGGACGGAACGGCCGGTCACATGCTCCACATTGAGTATATGATTCAACACTTTGCTCCTGGATTCGCTGTTGCGTTGCTCTTCGCGTTGTTTCTTACGCTGCCTCTCCTCGTATTTTGCAAGTCTGTCGTGGAAGATCTCTTCCGACGCCGGGCTGCTCGATGCTGCGGCATACTCTTCGGAATCCGTGGCAAGAGGCGCGCTTGAGAAAGGCAGCTCATCGCCGAGGAGCCTAGCCTGTTCCTCATCTGTCCAGTCTGCGCCGACCGAGTCTCTCAACCGAACAAAGACAAGCAAATGTCTGACACCACGGCTGATAGAGCGCACCCAGTCAAAGGCCCCTTTGTCACGGGGTTGGAAAGCCGCAACGCCGTTTTCATCAAAGTGAACGAGACCACGGACAATACCAACGAAGAACCACTTAATAGGACCAAAGGAAGCACGGCCGAGCCACATGGCGTGATGCCTCACCACCCTGGAACCGCTGACGCAGCGTCTCTTGATGCGATATCCCATCCGTACGACGGCTAAATTTTCCACGAGCGTATCGAGGAAAGCGCCGACCCGGGCATCAAACTTCTCTGTCGTCCCCGCCACGTCGGCAAGAAGGGCGCGACACATGGCTTTGAATACTGCCGGGCTGCTGATGGGGCTGTACTTGTGCTGCAGCGGCCCGTACCATTCCCAGACCTTCTCGCCCAGTGGACTCTCTCTCACAGCATTGAGGACACCATTGCAGGCGAGGAAGCCGACGACCTGGGTGGAGGCAGAGGACAAGGGGCGATGGAGGAGAAAGTGCATGCGTGGGTGGTCTTCGAGAACCTCGGCGAGAACCTCGTGTGTGAGTGAATAGTAGTTGACAACCTCAAGAATACCAGCAATAACAGAAACGACGATGAGCACACTGAGCAAGGACAGGCCTGGGTGGTAGTGGTAGCTATGGCCGGTATTGTTGTGGCGGTAGAGGAGGGGGCCCTTCTTGCCCGGCGCCTTGTTGATGAGGACAATCAGCTCGTCCCGGCCGGGCGCCGCTTCTTCAGTAGCTTCGTCGTCGAAGCTGCCATCAAGACCACCCCTGACGCTGTTGGGCGCGGCCAGGCGGCGGTGGTTCGTCTCAAAGGACTCGCGGCCACCGTGGGCGTTGAGGTCGCGCAGACCAGTGGCAGCACGGCGTGCGTACACCTGGACAACATTGCCGTCCTGGAGGACCGTCGTCTCCAGCATCTTGTACGTTCTCTTATGGCCGGTCCACTCGATGGCCACGGGGTCGCGCGGACGGGCCGGGTCTTCGAGGAAGATGCCCATCGTCTTTAAGTAGAGGCGCTGGTCTTGATGGACATGATAACGCTCGCCGAGGCGCGTACCGGCAAAGTCAGACTCCTTGCCGAGACCATCAATCTCGTCGTGGCGCTCGAGGTGGCGGATTTTGAGGCCCTCGTAATGGGTCAGGCTGTGGCCGTTGGTCAAGATCCAGCCGTCGCCAAAGTCGAAGCGCTGCAAGTAGCAGTCGGCACCGCAGAGGTCGCTGATCTGGCTGGCCGCGCCGGCATCAAAAGTGTGCCACGTGCGCTGGTTGTGCATCACCATGGGGTGCGTGCCGCCGTTGTACTGGCTCATGCGGGCAAGACTGCGGGCAAACTTGGAGTTGTCGGCGCCCGTCTCCCACTTTTTGCCATAGCGCGCAACGTCCGTGGGCGAGTAGAAGCTGGGGACCAGACGCAGCGGGACGTCGGGGATCTGGAAACGGACGCAGCGGAAGAGCTGCTCGTCCCAGCTGGCCTCGGGGTGCTCGTTGCGGTTGAAGGCGGCGCGGTTGGCCTTGTACACGGTGTTGATGGTGTTGCTGCCCAGAGACGAACGCAGACAAGGCAGGCCGGCCACACGATGGGCCAGATCGGCCGCCATGAAGACAGCACCGCCGCCAAACGTCGAGGGGAGCAGGCTGTCGGTGTCATTGTTGATGAAGCGATCGTCGAGGCCGAAGGTGGAGGTCATGCGGTGGAAGGTCCACCACTCCCAGGCGTATTGGTCGTACAGCGTGGAGCCGTTGTGGAAAGTCCAGTCGGACCAAGGATCGCTGGGGAAGCCAAGGTACATGTTGCGGTTGTACCACTGAGGCTGGGAAGACACTGACGATGTGGCGTGCGAAGTGTCACCGGTGGCCACGAGACCGCCGTGCTCGCGCAGCTTGGAGATCATGCGAGCCATATCCGGAATAAAGACATCGTCGTCGATGAGGCCGTACGTGGTGAGATGCCACTCTGGGTAGCGCTCGGGCGGCCTCTCATCGTCCTTCTTGCCGTCCTTCTTGTCGTCCTTCTTGTCTGCTGGCTCCGTCTGGTTCTTGTATGGCCGATCAGAGCCAAAGTTGGTAAAGTCGTATATCTTGAGCCACTGCAGCGCGTTGGAGTAGCGAATCGAGTCGGCATCAGGGACGATGGGCAGCGGGTGCACGTCTAGGGGACCACCACCAACACCCTCGTTCATGTGGCCCTGGTCCTCAATGATATCAAAGAAGACGCCGTGCTGGGCCAGCAGACCCGAGATCTCCTCCATCTGGTTCCAGCGCGGACGGTGAAGGATCATGAGCAAAAAGGCACCATTGGAGTGGCCCTTGCCATCAGTAAAGATGCGGGCCAGGTCGTCAATCCCGGCAAAGTCGTTGTTGTGTAGCTTGACGTAGGTCGTGGTGACGGCCAGTGCCAGGCCCGAGGCATCGAACGCGCCCGGACGAACCGTTGGCAGATCAGGAGGCAAGTTCTTGTATCTCTTGAGCGGCTGGCCATACGGGACGGTGCCACCGGGTAGAGTACCGTTGTATGTGCCGTTGAAGATGCCAAGAGGATCGCGGGTGTTGGGACGAACACCACGGCCACTGACAGGGAGACGGACAGCGCCCTTGGGAAGTTTGGGCATCGGCGAAGCTCTCGGTGGACGTTTGATGGAGGGGGAGGACGGCGGCGACAGCTGCTTCTTCAGCTTGTACCCTGCCCCTGTCTTCTTATAGTCATCGTGAACAACAGCATCTGTGCCGTTTTTCTTGACGGGTGGCGAATGGTACGTGATGTTCTTGCCCAGGTTCCAGATGGAATAGAATGCGTCCCCATGATAGACACGCAGATCCTGGACAAACTCAAAGACTCTCTCTTCGTCTGTCCAGCCCTTCTCTGTCTTTTGAGAAACACCGAAGCCGGTGTTGTTTCCATAAAAGTGGAGACGCACAGGGCCGGTGCCGTTGAGATGGATATCGGCAGTGGTTGACAGTCTCACCGGTTCCTGCTTGTCAGTATGGTTCTGGCCATGCTCCTCAGGCACCAAAAGCACATAGCCCGGCCCCCGATCTGACTCATAGTGATAGACAACGGGGTAATCGACAGGGGAATCGGGCGTGGTGCTGTTCTGCTCGAATGGAGTCGAGTTGGCACCAGAAGGAGAGACGCCAGTCGGAGAGGCACCGGTCGGAGAGGTCGTCTCGGTCGTGGACACCTCGTCCAGAGAAGTCTCTTTCTCTCCTGTTTCCTGTGATATCTGGGCATCATCGGCCTTTTCGTCCTCTTGTTGTTGCTCGCCACTCTCTTCGATGTTTTCGAGATCATCCATAAAGCGGCGTTGATGCTTGGACTTTTGGGGACTCTGGGGCTTCTTGGATTTGTGTGTGTCTTCATCCTTGTCACCAGTCTCGTCTCCCATATGAGCTTGCTCGTGCTGTAAGCCTTCCACGGCGGAGGCAATCTTCAGCTGGTCGTTTTGCATCTGATTCATGGTCTTGGCCAGTTCGGCGAGAAGGCCGCCCAGCCCGTCGTTGGGAGATGTGCCAGGAGCCTCAGCCGGAAATTGGGGAGGCGGAAAATGGGCGGGGAGCTGAGGGGGGAACTGAGGGGGAGACTGAGGAGGTATTTGATCAGGCACCTGGTCAGGGAACTGGAGCGGAAGCTGGACAGGCTGGGCGACGCCGGGGTTGACGCCAGGGGCCTTGAAGATGCCAGTGGCCGAGGCGGCTTTGGAGCCCGATGTAGGGTTCTCGTCCATGCACATGCCCATCTCATCCAGTGTGGGCGGCTCACAGATTTCGACATATCCCGGCTTTACGAACTGGTAGGCTTCGGTCGGGTCATCAAAGGTAAGATAGACAATGGTGTTGTTCTGGAGAAGCTCGGCATCATGGTGCTCGGGGCCGATCTTGAGGCGACGGAACGCCCTTGCGACCTTGAGCGCCTGGCGACGGGCCACGGACGCACGGGATGTTTCGGCTTGCAGCCCCCAGTCGTGGGCATCCTTCATTTGCGTCTCCATGCTCCTGAGGAGCTCCAGATCATGGGCTAGCTGCTTGTTCATGTTCTTGTACTCGCCCGGGGCGTAGGGCTCGCCAAAGTCGTTAAGGTCCTGCAGGCTGTCCTTGGCCATTTGATCGCGAAGGGCTTTGCGGCCGGGGGCATGGATGCGCTGAAAGTGGCCCTCGTTGACCAAGTGTTGATCAACCGTGGTGAGCGAAGGAGTGTCCTGGTCGACGGGGAAGACGGCATCGGGAAAGTTGGGCGGGTTGTTGTACGTCTTCTTGTCGTAGACGTGCTCAATGTTGTTGATCTGGACATCCATGTCTGGGTTCAGGTGGTGCTTATCGACGAGGAAGTTGAGATAGTCGACCATATCCTCCGAGGTGAACTCGTACTTCTTCTCCTTGACCTTGAGCGTGGTCTTGGGCTTGGCAGACTTTGTCGATTTGAGAGAGGTGGTCGAGGCAAGCATTGTCTGTGTGCCGGTGGCTGTCGTCGTCGCAGTGGTCTTGGCTCCATTTGCCTTGGCGTCAGGCTTCTTTTCAGCCTTGGAATCCTTTTTGGAGTCCTTCGAATCCTTCCTAGGAGCCTTCTTGGAGTCCATCTTGGCCGTGGCTGTCGCCGTGGCTGCACGCGTAGATGTGGCCGTCTCGGTGTTGAGAACAGCGCCAGTTGTCTTTGTGACAGGCGTCTTCGTGGCAGGTATCTTTGTGGTAATCGTCTTTACGACATCAGTCAGTCTGACGGCCATCTTTGTGATTGTCTCCCTTTGACCCTTGGAATCCGTGGCTGTCGTCGTCACTGTCTCCATGACCAGGACAGGAGTCGTAATCGTCTTCGTGACCGAGACGGGAGGGGAACTTACAGGAGGAGTGGAGGTGAGGCTGGCTTCCTTCATAGACGTGCTGGAGGAGCTGGCAGCAACTGTTGCGAGGCTTATCGACTCTCTTTCGACCTCCTCGAACAAGCGAATGCTGTAGACGGGGAGATCGACAGCCTTTTTGAGCGTGCACCTGGGCTGGCACTCGGTTGGTAGAGGAAGAAGCGCGGCGTCGGTCGAATTGGAGCTGCTCACAGTGCCGTTGTCGTCAAAGATCGTGCCATGTCCGTTGTCCTTGAGATGGATGTGCACCTTGACCGGCTTGTTCTGGCCGCCGGCCGCGAGCTGAAAGTTTCCCAGCATGTTGACGTCCGTCACGTTAGTGGCATTCCATGGCAGAGTCATCGTACTGACGGCAGTACTGGTTCTGGCAGTACCATTGCCGATGCCAACTCCTGCTACAGCTCCGACTCCAGATCCATCCTCGACTCCAGTTGGAGCCGGAGCTGCAGGTGGCGTTGAAGCTGCAGTAGTAGTCGTAGTTGTAGTCATAGTTGCAGTCGCGGTCGCGGCTCCATTTCCACTGGCATGCACATGTTGCTTGGTGCCATCCATGGCTATCTTGAATGACGATGCCAGCTCCAAAGGAAGCGCACCCTGCTGCTTGTTTTTGAAGACAGAGAATAGAGCGAGCGCAACGAAAAGAAGAAGCAGCAAGTTCTTCAGGCAAATAAACCGTGGCCGCGGCCTCAACAACTTAAAAATAAGGACCGGAATGAAAACAATAAAGGACGGGAGGACCGGGACCAAATTCGTTGCCTTGCGGAGTGTGTCCCAATGCAAAAGAGGCTTCTTGCGCTGGGCGGGCGTAAAGAGATCCGGCGCGAGGAGGACGCTGGGTTGAAACTGCGGGCCCAAGTCCATGCTGTCCATCGCCCTCCTCTGCTCGCGGTAGATATTTTCGACTCGTTCGGCTAGGCGGCGGTGTATTTTGTTGATTGTCTTGATATAATCGCGTGTCCACCAGTCAAAGCTTGACTGTACAACCGTTTTTGCGAGCATGTATTCAGTAAACGCGTTGGCAGGTTGCCATATTATATGGTGGCAGAAATTTGCCAACTGTGGTCGTGGGAAACGAAGATAGTAACAACCATCAAACCAATTCTTCTTGCAAAGGTAGATGTCGACTTCGTTTATCGCGTAGATAACCCAGTAGATAAGCCGCACGAGCCTCGCTAAAGGGGCCCGTTTAAGACCCATGGTGGCGGTTGTGCGCGCGTGCGCGCAGATTGTTGTATTGTTGTGAGGTCTGTAGAGGCCGACGAGTCTGTCGACCTCTTGATTCGGTGATTCAGTGTCCCTGTCTCCTGTTCGTTGATCTGGTATTGAATTAGCATTTATTCAGACGCGCTTTGGCCTGATCATATAACATGTATGCACAACCAAATACCTTGGAAGCCTCAAATAAAGCGAAGATTCAAAAAAGTCAGAGTCGGAACAAGCGATCGGAGGATGTTCAAAGCGAAAGCATGGGAGACCACTGAAAGTAGCGAGGGATAGGGGCCGTGGTGATATTTCCTCGAGGCGTGGGATCTGCGCCTGTCCGGATTAGTCAAACGATGCAAGAGATGAGATGTTGAGTGTCGATATCTATCTCTGTCTTTGTCTGGGGTAAATACAGTAGGAGTCGATTTCAGCGAATGGAATAGATAGGAATCGGTAGAGTGCGCAGTATGCGCTCCGGCTGCGGTGAGATTGACGATCGAGAAAGACAGAAAGAGAAAGCAGACAAAACAAACAGAAAACGTGCAATATTTCTCCAATAGCCACCCCCCAAGACGAATGATTTCTGCTTCAGGGAGAAGAGGAGAAAAGCCTTCAGTCTCCCCTCTGTTCTCCTCATAGTACATAATTCTCCACAGCATGTTTGCCTCTTGGACAATGTACTCATGGTGCTGTCATGGTTTACGACGAAGACTGCATTTCCTTGGAAATTAGTGCCAAGAGAAGGATACCTGCTCAACTTTTTGACTTGACATATATGGTGATTTACTTCTAGGGTTTACTAGTTCGCTGTCAGGATAAGATGCCGGCGAGGTGTTGATGAATTTTTACATGGAAAAATCGTGGATGATCTTCGTGATGCCCTTTTGATGAGCGGAAAGCTTTTATTCAAATTTGCTATGAATAAATTTGGATGAATCTCTTGATGAAATAACGAACAAAGATCTTCATTTCCTCTCACCGTGTACACGTTTTCAACAGATTTTGGCTCCAGACTGGGAAAAAGAGGACTGTTTGATGGCCATCACTAACAGGGTGACTTACACATGAAGTCAACTGCAGCCTTGCGGGACCCACTTTTATGTATCCTTCCGTCTTCAGACCAAGTACCAAAAGAGTCTAGCGCATCATGGCCTCGCGGTTTGGACCGTCTCCACAAAAAAGTTGCCCTACGAAAAGAAAAAAAAATAAGAAAAAAAAAGTTTATCGACAACACTCGTTGTGCATCTACGACGCCCATCTCAACCATCCACAAGCTGCAGCGCGTCGCAGTTTGGCTCCCACTCGCTCACCTCTGGCGATTACGACTCCCGAATAGGGAACCCCATACCTTTTCCGCGTCGTTGATGCGCTGCCCCGTCCTCCATCGCCTGTCATCTTCTTTGGCACCAATATCGAGGAGACTGTTTCCAGTCCCAGTGTATCCTCGATACCTTGGACAACCAACAGTTGCTCATCTCCCCGCGCGCTCGGCAACCAGTAATACGCCTCTATTTCGTCACTACCCCGCCAGCCCGCGACTGCAGGCGCGCCACCTACACAACCAGAATTTCCATCACCCAACAGACGACTACTCAGCCATGTCTGCAGAAGCTCAGAATCAAAGCGCGGAGACCGCCAATGGCGTTGCTGAAAATGTCGTTGTCGTTGACGGCACACGATACAAGACGGCCAAAGAGGGACTGGCGCGCATCTACGTGCCGTTGAGTGGTGGTGACCGCAAAGAGCGCCAGAATGGCGGTGGTGGCCCTGCTGTCGACGACCACCCCCAGCAAGTCTTTTACAACCCCATCCAACAATTCAACCGCGACCTGAGTGTGCTCGCTATCAAGGCGTATGGCACGGCCACTATTGAGAAGCGCGCCGAAGCGCTGGCCGAGAAGCGCAAGAACGCACTGAACAAGAAGCGGAAGCGGCGCGAAGAGCGCAGCCAGCAGGCCTCTGGTTATGGAGAGGCAAAGACGGGGGGGACACAGGCAGACGAGATGGATATTGATGACGAAAGACCAGCCAAGGTCGAGAAGGCAGCCGAGGGCCAGGATGCCTCGCAAGCTGTGGCGGAGCTTACGTCCCGGGAGGCAAACGGTACAAACGATACAAGCACAGAAGGCGAGACGAAGGAGGACGCACCGCAGACCACACAGCCAACTTCTGCTGCCCCCCAGACACCCTCGCAACCACCCAAGCTCCGCATCCTCGACGCTCTGTCAGCAACCGGTCTGCGCGCTCTTCGCTATGCCCACGAGCTGCCCTTCAACGTCTCTGTCACAGCCAACGACCTGCTGGCCGCTGCTACCGAGTCGATTCGCCGCAACGTGTCGCTCAATGGCCTGACCGACAAGATCGAGGTCACCCAGTCCGACGCCCTGGCGCACATGTACACCATCGTGGCCAAGGACCTGACTTCGGCCGCCGAGGCTAACGCGACGCCCGGCGTCAAGGCCCACGAATATAAGAATGCAGCGCCTGGCTCGCGCTTTAGGCCCACGGCCAAGTACGATGTGATTGATCTCGACCCCTACGGCACCGGCGCCAACTTTTTCGATGCGGCCGTCCAGTCGGTCCGCAGCGACGGCGGCCTGCTGTGTGTGACCTGCACTGATGCGGGCGTCTGGGCCTCGCCAAGCTACCCCGAGAAATGCTATGCCTTGTATGGCGGCGTCCCCATGAAGGGCTCTGCTTCGCACGAGGCAGGCCTGCGCATTGTGCTACATGCTCTGGCTACATCGGCTGCGCGCTATGGCCTGACTATCAAGCCACTGTTGTCGCTGTCTATTGACTTTTACTGCCGTGTCTTTGTCACGGTGACGCGCTCGCCTGCCAGTGTCAAGTTCTTGGCCGGCAAGACTATGACGGTCTACAACTGCGACCAGGGCTGTGGCGCCTGGACCACCCAGCCGCTGCTGCGCACCCATAGCCATCCCAACAAGAAGGGCTCTGGCACCTTCTTCAAGTACACCTCTGCCACGGGTCCCAGAGCCGAGCCGCGCTGTGAGCACTGCGACACCAAGACACATCTCGCGGGCCCCATGTACGCGGGGCCCATCCATGACCCTGAGTTTGTGCAGCGCATTCTGGACGACCTGCCTAGCGTATCGACCGATGTCTATGGCACCACCGACCGTATTCGCGGTATGCTGCACACAGCCCTCGAAGAAGTTTTTGAGCCTGAGTCGAAGCCCTTCCCAAACAACGCAGACGAGGCGCCCGCCCCTCTGACGGGCGACGGCGCTCTCGCTGCTGTCGATCCGGCCCCCTTCTTCTTCTTGCCCACCAACCTCGCCAAGGCTGTCCACTGTTCGACGCCCGGCGAAGACCCCATCCGCGGTGCTCTCTTGCGCCTCGGCTACCAGGTCACCCGCAGCCACTGCAAGCCTGGCAGCTTGAAGACGGATGCCCCCTGGTCGGTCCTCTGGGACATTATGCGCGCCTATGTCCGCCAAAAAGCACCCATTAAGCGCGAGAGTATCCGGCCCAACACGGCCGCTTACCGTCTCCTCAAAATCAAGCAGGAGGAGGACGTAGAAAAGGAAAAGTCCGCCGAGATGGACCCTGCCAACCTGTTGGAAATGAAGAAGGGCGAAGAGCCAAAAGAGGACAAGCAGGACTACGCGACCAACGCCGCTGGCAAGCAAGAGGTCATCGTCTTCGATGAGCACTTGGGCCGCCAACTGAGTCGCAGCGGCGAGAAACTTGTGCGGTACCAGATCAACCCGCGTGAGAACTGGGGACCCATGAACCGTGCCAAGGGCAAATAGGTGTACGTGGTAGTGAATGGTGATAATGTAATGTAAGAATAATAGCATATAAAAGCATATTAAGGGCGTAAAATCATAAAAGTAGAACATGTAATGTCAGAAACATCAGAAACAAAAATGCCCAGAATTGATTCCTTTGTGCTAAATGTAAGAGTAAAAGAGAGTAAGAAGGCGGTCTCCCCAACACGACTCGTTCGCACCTTCTCCCGCTTGTCGATCCCATCCAAGATGTTGAGGAAGGAGCTGATGCTGAAAAGAGGCAGAAGAGGAACGAGAGAAATGTCTCGTCAAGAGAAAGAGCGACCGAAAAGCGACCGCTGCAAAAAGCGTATACTACAAAATACCATAATGTAATACGACGTAACTGTGTAAACAGGATCGCCAAAATCTCACTTCTCACGCGGAACCAACCATCGACCTGCACTCCTCTTTCTCTTTTCGCAAAGCGATAACGCAATTTAGGGCGCACTGTTTGCTGCCAATCGGCGCGATTAGAGCTGATTTGAATTAATGGAAGCCGCTTCAGCCTGACAGTTAGCAGTCTTAAGCAGTGCTTACCTGATACAGTAGGCGGCAGGCGACGGTGTAACAAAGAAAGGAAAGAGAGGATAGAGAGCTCCTCGAGCTCGCACTCCCACCTTCCTCAAGAAATAGAGCTAAAAATGCGCTTCTCAACGAAGGAAACCGCGACTGGCGACAAAGGACGTAAAACAGGCAGGAAGTTCACCCGTCTATTGCATCGTTGCCTTCTACCCCTTTTCGAACTCTCTTTTAAATCTCTCTTTTCTCTTCATTCTATCTTTATTGATCCGACTTTCTGTGTTTTTCTGCGTTGCGATTTTCCTCGGCGTTCTCTTATCCCCGTCTTACACCATTTTGGGATATTGTGATTGCGACTTTTGGCACATGCCGAAAACTACCGCGTAATTCCAGGCACAACGACAAATCGACAAATCGACCCTCGTCGATGAAAGCTTCGCCGCCGCCTCCGGTGACTCCATTTCGACAAACCAGAATCAAGAAACACATGAAATAGTTCAAATCTATCCTCGACGAACGAACCATCAAAAGGCAGCTGCCGAAAAGATACTTCCATTATTGGGCGGTACATTATTCATACACCACACGCCACCAGAGTCTTCCTGAGGCTACGATGACGACCAGTGCGGCTACTGCCGGCCCTGCACAGCCAGCGCCTGCTTCCGCGGTGAACTACGAGGACGGCATTCTCTCCGTCCCGGACCATCAGATTCGCGACGACGAAATTCTGTTTATCGTTCGTCGCCAGCAGCGCGAAGACCAGCCCCAAGAGTACCACGTATGCTGGCTGCGCGAGCCAGCTGCATCAGCTACATCGGCAGCTGCATCATCGACTACAGCTACATCTGATGGAGATACATCACCTCCCCCTCCTTTTGCCTTTCACACGACCGTGCTCGATGAATCAGCCGCACACAAGTTCCCCGCAGGCGTTCTGAGGCGACACCTGCTGGCCGACATTGCCCCCATTTTCCGGGAGGACGACTCCTCCCCGCCCTCTCCCTCTTCGTCTCAGCCCTTGCCCTCATCCTCTTCCTCGCTGCACGTGATCGTCTCGACACGCTCCGGTCTGGGCCAGGCGCAGGCGTTTTACGATACCGTCTTGAAGCCGCTGCTGAGCGTGTTCGGGCTCACGGCCGTGACGGCTTCGGGTGACGAGAAAGTGCCCAAGGGCCAGAAATCGTATAATCTGCTGGTGACGAGCAGCTCCAGCTCCATCTCCGAGTTTGCCAACACTCTGCGCAAAAAGACTCCTACGAACAGCACAGATGCACCCGCCACGATTGTCCTGCTTAGTGGTGATGGCGGTGTCGTTGATCTTTTGAATGGTGTGTCCGAACAGGGTGACGATGCCGACCCTCGGCAGCTCCCCGCTCTTGCCCTGCTGCCTCTTGGAACGGGTAATGCCTTGTTCCACTCGCTGCACCGGCCGGACTACCTTGCTGCTGCGGAGGCGGCAGCTGCCGTGCCTGCACAAGATGGCAGCGACAAGCCAGCTGCATCTGCTGGTCCCTCGTCGTTTGTCCTGGGTCTGCGTACCCTCTTCAAGGGCCACGCTGCACCGCTGCCCAACTTTGAGGCTCGGTTCTCGCCTGGCTCGCACACCGTGAGCTACTCTCTGCAAGATGAGGCAGGCAAAGAAACTGCCCTCAAGGAACAGGCTGAAAATGTCGAGCTGCTGCGGGGTGCCATTGTTGCCAGCTACGGTTTCCATGCCCAGCTCGTCTGGGAGAGCGACACGCCCGAGTACCGCAAGCACGGTGACAAGCGGTTCGGCATGGCGGCACAGGAGCTGCTCAAGACGTCGCATGCCTACGATGCGGATGTTAGTCTGACCGAGACTGGAAAGGATGCGGCTCGCACTCTCGGCAGTCGATTCAACTACATTTTGGCCAGCATGGTCTCCAACTTGGAAAAGACGTTTACTATTTCGCCCGCGAGCGAGCCGCTGGACGGCCAGCTGCGGCTGGTGCACTTTGGCGACGTCGGCGGTGCCAAGACAATGGAGATTATGATGGCGGCGTACAACAACGGCGCGCACGTTGGTCTGCAGTGGACGAAGGAGGCGGAACGTAACAAGGAGGAGAGCGTCGGATACGACGCCATTGACGAGCTGCAAGTCAACGTGCTCGAGCAAGATGCACGCTGGCGGAAGGTGTAAGTGAACTCCCCGACTTTCTTTTGAAAGTTATTTCAACATGCTAACAACTTAGATGCATTGACGGAACGATTGTGGAGATCCCATACGGCGGGTGGATGAAGGTGCGCAAGGCTACGAAGCCTGTGCTGCAGGTCATTGTTAACGGACAGTGATACATCCTGCCTCCTTAAATCTTACAGCATCGCATTGCCCACACGAATTACAGGCATGAAACAGACATGCAATTTTTGAAATAGATACAGATGAACATTAGACTTTTGGATATTCATACCGCTGTTGAAGATCATTACACTGTGCTTTTATTTCCTTGCACTAATCTCACAGCTATCACCTCACGATGCCAACAGCTTCTTGACACGCTTCTCCAGCAGATCCTCAAACTGCTGAACACCACCATCCAGCAGCGTCAACTTGCCTGCCCTTAACCGGTAGACGAGCTTTCTTCCGCTGGGTCCGTCCTCGACCCCCTCGTCTCCGTCGCTGCTGTCGTCATCCGATCCAGAGCCAGCAACATCGTCCACCTCTGCCTCAATGGCACCTCGCATAAACCAACGGTCGTGAGAAACGAGCACCACCGCACCTGGCCATGTCCTCAGAGCCTGTCGAAGTGCTGTGCTCGTCTCGTAGTCCAAGTGTGTCGTCACCTCATCCAATACCAGGCACTGCGGGCGCTGCCACAGCAAGCGTGCCAGTGCGCACCTTACAAGCTGACCACCAGACAATCGGCGTAGTGGTGTATCTGACGCCAGACGACCGGGAAGACCGAGCTCACCAAGAAGAGCACGCAGATCGCCTTCGGTGAGTTGTCCTGCCACATCCCGTGTCAGGAGACTCAGAGCCGTCAGTGGTGCCTCGTCTTGGTTGTTAAGATCCAGCGCGCGGATAGCATCCACAGCATCTTGCGCATAGTACGCTAGACGAAGACGTGGGTGCATCGTCACGGTGCCCTTGGTCGGCTTGATGCGAGCCTGGCCACCAGCACCGGCACTGATGCTGTCTTCGCCCACAAGCAGACGAATGAGTGTTGACTTGCCAGCACCGTTCAATCCCACAATACCGATCCGGTCGCCCATGTGCACATTGAGGTTGACCATGTCCAGTGTCCAGGGTGGTGGTTCTTGGTTTCGTTTGACAACACCATATCGGAAATAGACGTTTTCCAGGCTCAACAGCGCTCCCGGGAACCGCAAGTTGGGCGGTTCTGGCAGCACAATGTGCATTGCCCTCGCCTCAGTCGGTGCCTCAATAGCATCCCGCTTCGTCAGGTGAAAGCCGGGCATGTCGCGGTTCAGCTTGAAGCGGTGTCCTTTGGCATTGGTCTCGAGACCCCAGCGGTCGTCCAGCTTCTTTTGCCGCATCTTGGCCTGCCGGATCCGCGTGTCGTCATTGTTCTTCTTGCCCTCGCGCATGTTGCGCTGGATGGTTTCTTGTAAGTGCGCTCGCTGTCGGTCTTGGGCGTCTTTGATCTTATGCAGGTGCTTCCGCGACTCGGCCTGTGCTGCCTCGTACGACGGCAGGTCACCCGTATAGTAGGCGAGTCCCTTGTCTTGCAGCAAGATCAAGTGGTCGGTGGCCGAGCTCACAAAGTCACGATCGTGGGACACGAGGACAAGCGTCGGTGGTGGCCGGGCCGGCTCGCCGCCGGCCGTGGAGTCGTCGGTACCGCTGCCCTCGCTACCTGCCAACAAGAACTTTTGTAGCCACACGATACCCAGCATGTCCAAGAAATTGGTGGGCTCATCCAGCAGCAAAATGTCCGCGTCGGACAACAAGGCGGCTGCCAGGGCTGTGCGCATCCGCCAGCCGCCCGACAGGTCGCCCACAGCTTTGGTGGCCGCCATGGCCTCGCTGAACCCAAGACCTGTTAGGATGCTCTTGGCGCGGGCCTCAATGTGCGCCAGTCGTGCGGGCTCGGTCTGGATCTGCAGCTCAGCCAGCAAGTCGGCTGCCTCCTGGGTCTCAGCCTGCAGGGCGTCGGCTGCAATCTCTGTATCGTCCTGCTGCCATGCCGCTGTGGCCTCGGCAACGGTCTTTTCGAGCGCTGTCAAAGCTTTCCGGGCCTGCATACCGCGGGCGCCGCTGCGCAACCGAGCATTCTTGTCGAGGACGAAGAGCCGTTTTTGTAAACGGTCGTGGCGGAGTTTGCGGAGGGCTCGGAGGGCAGCGTAGGCATCGTTGGTGTCGTCGTCGGCCGTGCTGGCATCAATGCCTTTTGATAATGCTGGGCAAGTCAGTCTGCAGTTCGAGAACGTTCTGTCACTGGGCTTGTGACCTACTCTGGATCTCCTGTTCGAGCTCGTCTTTGGCTGTGGCTCGCTCAATGACCTCTTCGAGGACAGTTCGGCGGTTGGCTTTGGCATCGGCACCTTCACCGTTGTCGTTGGTCTGTTGCAAGATTGAAATACGTGCCTCCTCCGGGATGCCGGGGATCAGCTTCTCAGCAATAGCACGAATAAGGGCTGGCTGTCAGCGGTGGACATTTCAAATTTATTCGGGAATCAACTACTTACTCGACTTGCCGGTGCCATTCCGGCCGATGAGGGCATACCGCTGACCAGCCTTGAGCCGCAGCGTCGCATCTGACAAGATCTCGAGGCTGGTATTGTGGCTGGCCGCTTTGCCTTTCGCTTTTAAAGTTGTGCCCGGTGGTGGAGCCGCCGAGACGGCAATGTTCAGGCCTTCAACGTCAAGCTGGGAGGTCAGTACCGCTCTCGTAGGTTTTATTCTTTCTTTCTTATTTTGGCAGGTGGTGTGGCCTACCTCACGATAATTTGGGCTCTCAATCTGGAAGCGGGTCTGTTTGCACGAGACCTGAATGGCCGAGACTGAGTCCGAGGTCATGGACGTCATGGCGATCGAGTTGGTGTTTGCGATATCCAATATATGCGAAACAATGAATTGAGGAGGGAATAACAAACGCTAACAAGAAACAGATGATACCGAGAGTCCAAAGATGTCTGTCGTTTTTCACTGAGACCGAAGATCGCCAGGTTGGCTCTCACTACGACTTATATGGAAGCTCCAAAATTCGAGGTTGAGTTTGAGTTTTTGTCTAGCTCCTCTTTTCGAGATTTGTTCTAAAGCTACGAAACAATTAACATAGCCATGCTTGCCACACCAACAAGATCTGTGTCTACATCCCTTTGTCCCTCTACTACTCGTATTACACCAAGAAAACGAAACGACACCACCTCCACACAAGGTGCAATGCCGATGCGGGGCAGAGCCGAATCGCCGCCGAACAGACACATCGAGTTCCAACGGCATTGGCTTCGGGCTCGTTCATTTTTTCCCCAGTCCTACTTTTTCCTCTTACTTTCTGTCTTAAAGCCCTTATCTTGTGAGTTGAGATACCCCATCGGGAAAAGGCCCGTGCAAAATTTCGTGGAACTCGCGTATTCCCAAGTGAAGTGTTACAGTCGCAACAAGCATGACCAATAACGAAATACCTCGAGCATCAAGACGTTTGAGCGGAGGAGCAACAAAGTTTTGATGGGGTCCCGCACTTGGCTGTTAGCGGCTCGGCATGCAGCTGGGACCGCTGAAAGTCGACAAAAGACTGCACCAAAACACACCCAGCTTGCACTGAAAGTGGTGCTGGCCGTTCTGAGTCACCGGTATGCCGGTTGAGTCAAGCGCGACATAAAAAGCGTGTGTGGGCGCGTCGCGGCAACGTCTCACGAAGAGAGGAGAAACGACTTATATGGGAAATGAGAACGACACGAACGAGGCTGCGCTCTTTTCTAGAGAGACGACAACAAGCTGAAAAGTGGTGAACGATATGAGAAGGTGAAAACTTGGACCTCCCTTTGAAATAAAAGCGTTCCTACTTGAGCTCTGCTTATGGTTTCAACACCCTCCTGGCTTTATTTTTTTTCGCATTCATCCGTGGCGGCAAAGTTGCTTCTGCTCCTCCCTTCCCTCCAATTCGGTAGTTGGAATGCAGAATACCGGATTGGTGTTTCGCGACAATAGCAAATGACAATGGGCGACAGAGCCAAGGCGTCGCGAACGCCTTTCAGGCAAAGTTGGGCAAAGTTGCGTGTCAAAGAATGAAGAGACAATATCGTGGGCGTCGCGTGGCTTCTTTTGAGTTTATCTTTTTCAAGTGAAAATCGGGAAGCAAACGATCAACACTGAGCGATCCTTTTAAAGAGATGCAACCCGACTGAAAGATGGCCATCGTGGCCACTGTTGCAGCGCTTTTGGCTATTCTAGCTTTGAGCATCCAGATCATCACCATTGTGACTCGCAACGATGAACAGGCTCGATCGCATGTCCATGCTTCTAAAACTAAACAGCAAATTGAAATTTTGGGGACATCGCGTGTCGAATACGACGAATTCAGCTCGGATAGCGACGATGACCTAGATTCACACTACTTGACAACCCCGACATCGGGTTACCTTTCACCGGCCCGTTCGCCGTACGAGCTCCGTCCCTCGCCCGGCAAGGGTCTCGGCGTCTTTGCCACTCGATGGATCCCGAAACATACGCGCGTGCTCGTCGAGGCTCCCCAGTTTGTGATCGTCCCTCCGGATCCATCCGCACCGCCGATCGCCAACGACATCCTGTCCCAGATCCAAGCTCGCTTCGACAACCTGACACCAACCGACCAGGCGATTTACGAGGCCTGCCATCAGCACCAGTTCCCCGGTGAGCCAGACAGCGGCCGCCTCTTTTACATTTTCCGCAGCAACGCGTTTAGCATCGTGCCGGTGGACGTGCTCGACGGTCAACACTGGGGTACAAAATGGGGCATGTTCCCGCAGATGGCGAGAATCAACCACTCCTGTCGACCGAATGTGGCCAACCTGTGGGTGCCATCTGTTGATGGAGATAATGGTGCTAGGAAAGATGGCACGGGTACTGCCCTCGGCCACCATGTCGTCTGGACGACACGCGATATTGCGCCCGGAGAAGAGCTGCTGATCAGCTATGTCAACCTGCTACAAGACACTACGGCTCGACAGCGCAGTCTCGACCAGTTTGGCTTCCAGTGTGGCTGCTCTGTTTGTTGTGATGCTCGAGATGGCAATACGATGATGGACGATTGGCGTGTTCAGATTGGTGATTTGCTACGGCGGATACAGGATGTAGTCGTCGGCAACAAGCCCTTAAAAAACAGTTACGTAAGAGACATTGACGACCTGATCCGTCTCCTCAAGGCCGAGGACGAGGACGATGGTCTCGCCGGCTACTTGCCCCGGGCATACTGTTTGGCGGCGACTCTGGGTCATCCTCGCTATGGGAAAATAGAAGCCGACGGAGTGATAGATTAATCCGCTTTGAGAATATGTTAAACTGGTAATGTTTGATTTGTTTTATTATCTAATAAAAATGAAATAGAAAAGGACTTAAAGAAGTTGTATGGCCCGTAGACATAAAATAGGGGACAATTGTGAGGGCTGAAGGGAGGACAGGACTGTACGTCGTATGCGTATGAATCTTGCTCTTTACAGCACGCTGTTTCGGTTCGCACAACTTGACAGCTCACGTCGCAAAACGGAAGCGCGGGTCGCGGCTGCTGTTAATACCCTCCATTGTACCCTCCGTTGTACCCTCCATTGATGTGATTGACGTGTCGATCGACAGACCATACTTTTTATCCCGGCGACGATTCTCCCACCGCATCCACAGCGTGTAGGCCACACTGGCGACGACCAGGATGGCACTCATGACAATGTTGACAACGAGGCAGGTTATGTAGCGCGGTGCTTCACGGGCAAAGTACAAGTTGCTGGACAAGATGCCGCCGCAGTTGCCCACGGCCACAAAGATGCCGCTGGTCAAGGCGCGTGCATTCAAGTTGGGGATGTTGTCCATGGTCCAGGCGGCGCCAATGGGTGTGCCCGGGTAGGCGCCCATGGTGCACAAAAACATGGCAAAGTAGAGGACGGCCGTGTTGGTGCTGCTGATGGTGGCCAAGATAATGTACCCAACCAGGCTCAGAGTTGAGGCGGCTGCTTGGTGGAAGCCACGTTCGTGGAAGTAGTCGGAGGATTTGCAAATAGCAATAAGGACGACGGCGCCGACCAGGGCCGGAGCGACGGTGTACTAGATAGAGAGAAAGTAGTGTGAGTATACATGTCCTTATTTATTTGAGTTTCACCGGAATGAGGGACCTACCAAATTCGTTTTGACGACACTGTAGCCCAGGCGCTGGACGACTATGGCGAGAAAGTTGGCATTGGATGTCAGGACCGTGCCGCCGAGAAACGACAGCGTCACACGGATGTAGCCATGCGGCGTGGTGAACTCGCTCAGTGCCTCCTTCCAGCTAAACGTTGGAGCAGAAAAAAAGCCGCTCGAAAGAAGACGGCCGACCCGGAGCGCGTCCTGCTCGATCCGCAGCAGCGCAACTTCTTTTTCACTGACAGACAAGAACCACGCCGACTGTGGGCCCGACGGCAAGGCCAGCAAGACAACAACGGCCCAGAGCATGGTCAGCCCGCCCTCGAGAAAGAAGAGGTATGACCAGCGGAAGTATGTCTCGTTCTGGGACTTGATCTGGAACATGCCGTAGGCAAACAGGCCGCCAAAGGCTGACGAGCCCACGAGCGCGGCGTAAAAGATGCCGATACGACTAGCGAGTTCCCGCCGCGTGTACCACGTCGAAAGATAGTAAATGACTGAGGCAAGAAAGCCAGACTCAAAGGCGCCTACAAATACGCGGCACACAACCATTTCTTTGAAATTATGGACGAACCCGCTGGCCAGTGACGCCGCACCAAACACGAGAAGCATGGCGGAAAGAACGCAGCGAGCTCCAAAGAAGCGTGTGAGCATGGTAAAGACGGGGCCCAAGATGACCAGAGGGATGGAATAGTATGTCAAGAGTTGGTTGTACTGGTTGCCCACCAGGCCCAGATCTGCCGTCAACCCGGCCGTGTGCGCATTGGACAAGTTGCTGCGGTCTAGAGAGCTACACACCGTGTTAGATGAGAGAACAAAAAAAATAAAAATAAAAAAGAGAAAAAATGGATAGATGCAGATGATGAACACACTTGAGCAGGTAGGCAATGGTCAACAACGGCAGGAGAATAAAGTCGGCCTTGCGCTTGAGGCGTCGGAGCACAAGCGGGTCAAAGCACGCAGTGTCGTCGCCAATGGTCTCGCCAACGGTGTTGCTGCTGGTCTTACCGGCACCGAGTTCGGTCATATCCGCGAGACTGGAGTCGGGGAGCGGTTTCTGGGTGGATGGGCCCATTGTTGTAAGTGGATTACGACTGCGGTGGATGGCGTGTTTCTTTCGTTCTTGTGCCATTTTCGTCTCTTCTTCTTCTCCATGTCGACGGTTCTTATATAAATAATAAACAATACACTTCACGACCACAATTTACAGACTATCTTCTCCGCAATTGATACGGGGTAGCTTGACAGGTGGACTACCACAGATCGCCAAGACACCACCTCCACACAACTTACACGTTCTCCTCTTTGCCCTCTGTTTATTTGGGTTTAGTTTTTGTACAAGTAGAACAATCGTGTTGCTTGCTAGCGCAGGCCAGATCGGATGAGCCGATGGGGCCGACGTTTTCACACTGGCCTTCACACTAGATAGTAGATATAATGCCGATGGGCCTCCATTCGAAGCCGATGCCCTCCCTTCCTTTGTCTTCTTGCTCTTTTCTTCTTTTTTTTCTTTTTGATCCCAGCACAAATCATACACCCCCAACTCACACTTTCACAAAAATGGAGTCCGAAGCTGAGCACGTCCCAAAAAGACGCACACTTCAAGCATGTCGCACATGGTAAGTATTCGAATAAATGTTCAAATGAAAATTGAAATGAGATCCTCGGCTCTCATTATTTCCCATTATTTGTTAACATTCGCTCTCTCAACAGCCGTAGAAGAAAGACAAAATGTGACGGTGTGCATCCAAGCTGCCGGCATTGCTCTTCACGTGGAATTCCGTGCATTTGGCCTTCGTCGGTATCGGCATCGGCATCGGCAGCTCCCGTGACCCATGACACTGTCACTTCCGTCGTTCCTGCCGCTTTTGGAACTACCACAGCTATCGGTCACTCAATCACAAGCCCTTCTCTCCCATTCTCTCTCCCTTCTCCTTCCAGTCCTAGTCCTCGTCTGGAACACCACGCAATTGCCACACCTACAATCACCCGCCGGGCTCTGCAAAGATGCACGGCCATCTTCTGCGAGCGGCATCTCACATGCACATTCTGCTCCTTTATTCACCGGCCCGATCTAGATGCGCTGTCGGCCTCTCCCTCTTCCTTTCTAGCCTTGGTCATCGTCTGCCTATGTTCGCGTTACCTATCGACCAAAGAAGCCGAGGAGCTGTTTGGCCCTAGTCTGTCGTCGGGCTGGCAGGTGTGCCGCCGCTTCACGCCCGCCGCCAAAGCTCTGGCCCGGTCCACCATGGATGACCCCAGTGTCCTGCATATCCAGGCCAATCTGGTGCTGGCCGTCTCGGAGCTGCTCAACAATGAGGGGTCGAGCCACTGGATGTACGCCGGCACGGCTATCCGCATGGCCCAGGTCATGCGCCTCAACCAGGACTACCACCAGCAGCACTCGCTTCCAGAACAGGAGATTCGCAGGCGCACCTTTTGGGCCTGCTTCAGTGTGGACAAGCTACTTGCTTTCCTTCTAACAAAACCCGGCACACTGGCTTTGGGAAACGTCGCCGTGGCCCTGCCCAGCACCGATGCTGCGCTTGCCTATGGGGAGGCCACGCGGGGACTGACCTTGGGGTCTTCCTTTGAAGGAGCGATGCCTTCCCAAATCGGCTTACTACCGTACTTTTTGAAAACGTTGACGCTCTGGAGCAACATTGTCGACCGCCGTGTCTGCCACTCCCGTTTTGTCACCAAGACGCTGCCCACCGACCCGGCCGGACGCTTTTATCAGAGTCACCAAGCCCTGCACGACTGGGATTCTCAGTTGCCCGCCGGACTGCAGTGGACCCCCGAAAACCGGGCCAACCACCATACAGCGCTCAATCAGGGCCGCACATTTGTTGCCATGCACTTTCTGATCCGCAGTGCCTTTTGCGTCGCGCACGAGGCGTATCTGCCGCAGCTAGACGGGTCGTCCGTGCTGGTCAATGCCGTCGACGCGGCTGGGTGGTCGCTACTGCACCGCGAGCCGTCTTTGCTGGCGCAGTGTGTGACGAGTGCCTTGGCCGTAGGGGTGATGCTGGCCGAGGTGGAGGCGGAGAAGGGCGGCGATGGTGATGATGACGGTGATACCGACATGTTGCAGTCGGTATGGGTAGCCTCGGCACTGCTGTCAGTGTCCAACACGTTGCTCTGGCTTCAGTATGCACACGACCCGGACTACGCCGACGATCAGACGGTGGACAAGGCACGGCACTACTGGTCCATGGTCACACGGAGGATGCAGTCGTGGGCCAAGTCGTGGAAGGCGGCGCGGCAGTGGCTCAAAGGTCTCCACGGGATGCAGGCCTTGTACAGAGCGGCCTATCTGGGCGAGGTTGAGGATGAAGAGGCTGCTACTGGAGACGTTTCATCTGGAGATGAGATTGATGGAGACGGTGAGACGCCCAGCTTCCGCCCTCGAGCGGGCGATGGCTACCCGCCACTCACAGCCATCCCAAACCTCTACGCATCTCTACGATTTCTGGCCAGTGACACGTCTGCCGAGCCAAAGAGGCTGCAGTCTGTGTGGATGAGTTTTGTCAGTGGCTGGTCCTTTGTCAACCTCACAAATCCTGACATGAATGACAATCCCTTTGCCCAGCTTGCCCAGCAGAGGTGAAGTAGGGTGGTGGACAAGATAAAATATACATTTTATATCTAAAGATGAGGCTGTTCTCTATTGCCTTTCTTTCCTGTCAAAACACGCCCGGCAAGCTCAACGACCGTCTCTGCACATCCATACGACGTCTGGTAGCCGTAGCCGCCGTGCCCATAGTTGTGCACCACCCACACGCCGCCAATCTTTTCCACGTCGACACGGGGACCGTCTTCACGCAACGGCCGCAGTCCCACACCGTGCCGAACAATACTAAGACCTTCAATGCCCTGACCGGGGGTCACAAGCCCGGGACACAGCTCAATGCACCGCTTCATGATGCGCACAGCCAGGTTGGGATCTGGTTGGCTGTCCCAGTTGTCCATCTGGTACGAGCCGCCCAAAATCGTGCCGCCACCCGCCGGACGCGTCATTGTGTACGTGCTTTCCTCGTTGCTGTCGTCGACGCCCGAAATCATGTGCATCGCCGCTTGATGGTTACGGACTACCACAATCTGGCCACGGGCCGCGTGCAGTGTCTTGTCCTGTACGCCGCCCAACTTTAGGGAGGACAAGCCTGTGCAGTTGATGACAAGGTTTGCTTTTCTCGAGGAAAATGGGGAGAAATCTGCCGCCTCAGTGACGTGCTGGACAATGGTCCGCCGAAAGACAACACCCGCCTTGAGACACTGACTGACGAGCCACGGCAGGTAGATGGCCGCATTGATGCAAACCGACGTAAACGTGTTGGCATTGTCGACGCCAGGGTCGAGGCGGTCGCTGGGGATGTTGGCAAAGTTTGGGACGACATCGCGGTACCAGGGGTCCGGCTTCGTCAGCTCGGTCGTCCACTTGCCAATTGTCGTGTTCCCGTCCTTGTTTCGACATCTGACAGCTGCGGCTGCTCGTGTTAACAATACTTCTGTTTCTCACTGTCGATGGGGGGGCGTACTCTGAAAAGCAATGCCTGCATCCGGACAATTCTGTGCCAAATGGGCAAGATGCGGCCAGGTTCGTCGCTCCCACTGGCTCGTCTTGCTATCTTTTGCGCTAAACGGCAGGTAGTTGGCACCAGCCCAGGGCGAGCAGTATTCAATGTCCACATCACCGGGCATGTGCTTGGCAATGACGGTCACTTCATTGTCCGGGTTTTGCGAGAGCAGGAGGGCACTGGTGAGTCCAGATACGCCGGCCCTGCAGGTGTTAGTAGATAATAAAGAAGGAGATGGGGTGCGGCGACTAGTTGAGGCTTACCCAAGAACGACAATGCTGTGTTTTGCCATGTTTCTGAATGCTGAGTATGTGTAGACCTGCACTGGACTGCAATCTTACTGGTAATCTTGTTTTCTATTACAGGCATCGTATATAAATAAGATATGCATGACAATAACATACTGAATCCATACTGAAATGCACATGCCTGTTGTAGAACGCAATGGTATCGGCATCGGCATCTTCATTAATATCGGCATCAACATCGGCCTTGGCATCGGCCTCGGCCAGAACATTCGCGATCCCAAAAGGGAAGTTAGCTCACTTACAAGTCGAGCTTGACCACAACCGTCCCAAACATCGGCCGGCCCACATCGGATGGCCCGATCTGGCTCTGGCCGTTCGACGTTCGATCGTAGGCAGCACGTTTTTTTGTGCTCCTTAGACGGGCATGCATCAGCCTCGGCCAGGCGCTATTCTCAATATTTCATGAGATTTATTTTATTTACATTTGTGGCATGGCATAAATACAAACAGCTCGACACATGTCACGATACGATAAGCATATGTGAACTCTGGATTCTTTCAAATAATCTTTACTTTACTTTATTTATTTTATCCGCATTTCGAGTTGCATCCTCCATCTTCCCTCACAATGGGTTCCACCGACGCTCTTCCCAATCCCATCGATCCATCGTTTATCGACCGCATGGACGCCGACTTTGTCGCCTACTACAACAAGCACATTGCCATCAAGCCGCCAACACATGCCATCGACCTCTCCGAGGTGCGCGCCAATCCGCAGAAATGGGCCAGCCCATGGTGCAAAGACTACGCCGACCTGCCCTTTGTCCACGACATTCAGATCACGTCTGGTGACGGCCACGTATTCACAGCACGCATCTACTCGCCAGACGACAATGACACGGAGCCAGGCTCAGGCCCATACCCCGTCCATGTCAACTTCCACGGTGGAGGCTACTGCTTCGGCGACCTGACGAGCGATGCGGCTCTGCTGATGAAAATACGAAAGCGGGCGAGAATTATCGTCGTGGACGTTGACTACCGCTTGACACCGGGTGAGTACTCCCAGGAGTTTTCGAAAACTGCATTTGCCTCGTATCTGACCCGATAAGAACACGCTTTTGGAAAGGGGACTGATGATGCATGGGCCGCCGTCCAATGGGTGCACGCTCACGCTCACGAAATCAATGGACGACCCGACTCCATCTCCATTGGCGGCATCTCGGCCGGTGGCTTTATGAGTTGTGTCCTTCAACAGCTTGCGCGGGATGCCGGCCTGCCTCTCAAGCTCGCCATTTTGTCTGTTCCCTCGACACACACGCGCAAAGGCATCGCCAAGCCCGAGGACAGTCCCTTTCCGTCGCTGGCCGAAAACGCATTGGCACCCTGCCTCAACTGGAAGCGCGTCCGCTTCTTTGCCGCCGTTGTCCAGAAAAGCATGACCGACGAAGAATGGGGTGCCCTCCCGCTCTTCCGGCGCAGTCCCATCGAGGCCACGTCCCTCGAGGGCGTTTGTGATACTTTTATTGCGACGGCCGGCTGTGACCCGCTGCGTGACGAAGGCGAGGCGTACGGTCAAAAGCTCATCGAGGCCGGTGTCAAAGTGACTGTCCGCCGGTATACGGGCGTGCCTCACCCATGGATGCACATGGAGGGTGTCAAAAAGGCAGACATGTACATGGACGACCTTTGCCAAGCACTGGTCACTGCCCATAGAGTGAAGACAGAGTAGGCGGAGGAAATGAAGAAAGTACAAGGACGTACCATGTGGAGATGTGGGACCTCCCCATATAAGCAGCCCTAACGCACGCTTATATCACGTACGGCCATAGATACTGGAATGCACGGGATCCCGTCCGCTCTCCCCTAGTTAAACCTGTAATTTGCATGCCGCTGCCACTGAGGCCGCTTTCTGATTCGCCCAGAGTATGTCTTTACGCGTGTCGGCCGCCGTTCTTGCAAGTTCCTGGCCACCCGAACCCAAGTACCTCGCAGCACCGCGCGGTGTAGCCTTCCTCTTTTATATATCCCTCCAATCCTCTGCATGATGGTTGAACTAGCTATTATTAGATGATGGTCCGACAGAGGTTGCGAGGATTAAAAAAAAGGCGAGTTTGGAGGTATGCCGCCCTTGTCTTTTGCTAATTGTGCCACCCAGCGCCCTTTATTCTTGTCCTGCACCCCCCCCCTCCTTCGTTCTACCAGAAAAGTCCCCCGAGAGAAAAAAAAATTGGGCCTACGATTACAGTTTTACGTAGTACAACCAACCGAACAAGCCGTCGCCGGGCCGTGATACTGTAAGAAGATAACGTAAAGGACCCTGTACGTCAAGTGGCTAGAAGGCCAGAGACGAAAGGGGCCTCGCATAAAAGGGCGATTAGCGGCTTCGATAGCTTCCATCGGATAACAGGTCGAACCCTAATCGCCAACCCTTCGCGCACCATGCTAAGATAAAAAACTCTTCGAGTGGTAGCGAAGAGGTCGAGAGTCCGCTACGTATAAAATAAGATCTCTTTCTTCTTGTTGGACGGTCTTAGACTGTTCGGCAAGTGAAAGTCTTCCTTTCTTAGAGAATCACACCTTGTGACTTTTGATCTTCCTTATCTTCGTCTTCACTGAGCCATCCCTACGGTCACGCCGTTTTATCTTTACACCAAGATCATGACATCTATACCTATTACTCGTTAAAAAAGCGAAATATTTTAATTTTCGAGCCACAACTAACTAGGGCCCTACCTTAAAAGGCTCGAATTAATATAGGTTATTAGTAATACAGCGTAACGTTATATAAAAATTAAAAAAGAGACTACTAGGCTCGATAGTATCGCAGCGGGCATACACAACAGGGAGG